>PVHP010022019.1:0-28838 GCA_004024765.1 Zapus hudsonius
TGCCTGTGTCATGAAAAAGCCCCTGTGAGTCTCAGCCTGGGTATCGTCCACAGGGTGAGTTTAGGGCTGGCGGCTGGCTGCCCTTCAGCTCCCTGATATCCCTGCCTGCAGGTATTTTTATATTCCACTCCTCAGTACTGGCAGCAAGGCCACTGATGATTTAACATATCCCATTTGCAAAACCTACTGATGGATTTCGGTCTTTCTCAGATTGATCTTTTTGAATTAAATATGAAAGTCATGGATTGTCACAGATTGGGATGCTTGGCCAATATTCACAAAATGAACATTTTGACTGGCAAATGAAGGAAAGCATGATTGATCGTGGTACTTTCCTGTTGTGCTAGCATAAAAAAGCTGATGAGGACAGATGAGAAGGAATGTGAGCCATTGAGCACAGTGGCTACAGAGTGACTCACCTCCCACAGGGACCAGAAGGAGAAAGAGGAAAGGAAGAGAAAGCACAAATCACTCCCGAATTTTTATTTTCAGGTTACCATGGCTGGCAAATATCCTGAGATTACAAAAATAGCTTCGTGTTGATGGGTCATAAAATAAACAGGAACAAAAAATGGTAAATGACTTATTTTAATTTTCTGTGTTTTATTGGATTCAAGCACAGCTTCTAACACTCTGGTTAGAATTTTCAGCATGTGTGGGAATTAAGATGAAATGAAAGTGATGAAAAATACGATCTCCACAGAGTAGCTTCCCGGGTAGACCACAGTGCTTTGACCTTGAAAAGATACACCCAGAACAAGCTCAAAACAGTCAGCGTAGTTATACGTGAAAGCACATGCAGGCATGCTGTTTGTAGTATGTCACACAGTAAACAACAGAGAAACACCCAGAAAAGGAAATGAAATTATGTCTAAAGCAATGATACAATGACGTAATCTTTAACAATATTTAAAGACATTTTTATTCCATTTATGAAACAAAGCCTGCTCTCCTAAGGAGGAACACTCAGCCAATGTGTTCTAAGACAGTTCTGATTTTTCTTTTTAGTATCTTGGCTTACATGGAAAGTACCAGGAAGGCAGGAGTTAGGATCAAGTAGAATATCTGTTTTTAACTACTCAAAATGGTTTCTTTGTTTTCAGCCACCGACATTTCTCCCAAAGCCAGGTAAATCAAGGACAGGATATGAATGGGAAGTCTTCATTGGAGTGCATCTGCCCTCCATCTAGAAGGATGTTTTAGAGGACTTTGCACAGAAACTAGTGTCTCTCCTTCCCAGAGAAGGGAGCTGTTCAGAGCAATGAGAGAGGCGAGGAAGGGTGCCAAGGAAGAGGTCCCAGGTCTGCATAGTCTTGAGAAGAGTTCTGAGTAAACCAAGTGATCACTGGCTCTCTAGTTCCCTTCTTTGTCCAGTGTGGGAGTTCTACTCAGCAACCCTGATCATCAAATAAGAGCAGGCAAGTAAGCACTGCACATCTTCGCAGAGGAATCTCAGAAAAAAATAATGTGTGTTCATTCTACATTAAAAAATAAGGCATTAAGCCTGGCCTGGTGGTGCACACCTTTAATCCCAGCACTCAGGAGGCAGAGGCAGGAGGAGTGAGTGAGTTCCAGGCCACCATGAAACTACATAGTGAATTCCAAGTCAGCCTGGGCTCAAGTGAGCCCTGACCTTGAAAAACCAAAAATAAATACGTATCTACAAACATTTCATACGTGCATACATATAATAATAAAGGCGGTTTATTCCTCCTAATAAATCAACATTTGAAGAGTTTAAAAATATTTAACTTCTATATTTTTAAAAAATCACTTATTGAATTAATTTGCTTGAATTGATGTCAAAATGTTTTATGTGATAAAAGGATCAGTTTGAACCTTTTATTAGAATATTAATCCTATAAACACTATTTTAAGAACAAGTATTTTGGTTTGCACATCCTCCTCAAATCCTATCAGTCTGTCAAGCCGGGTTCTCTTTTCCTGAGATTCTTCCCTCACATCAGACCTCTCACTCATTCTCTGTTTACTGTCAAGCTAAGAAATTTCACTTCTAAATATTCTTAGTGTGAGAAACCCACTGTGCATGACTCTCCGCATGTTTCATATTTGTAACAATCACTCTGTGTATTTGCCTAAAAAGAGAACGTGTTCATTAAGGATTCCTGTCTTGCCTGTATTGGAAATGAAGGCATTGACTTTTGATGTATTAAAGGGAAATGCCTTTGGAAACTGTCATCACAGGGCCATGATGATATTGAAATAGATTGTAGTTTTCCACGCAGCGTAGGCACCGGTGACCCTGTTGGACCTGAGGAGGGACAGCAATTTCACACGTAATACTGACGTAATGCTTCAGTAATCCTCAGAGTCAGAAAACAAGGAAAAAGAGAGTGGTAAAATAAAAATGCATTTTTGTAAATAAGAAAACAAAACAAATAATTTAATATTTTGTCATGTTTGGATTTTGCCCCGTTTTTCTGTCACTGAAATCTGAATTCAGGGTCACATGCATACTTGGCAAGTGCATGAGCTATGAACTATGTCCCTAGCCTTTATTAGTATTATTATTTTTAAAATTTCCTCCACTTACTTTATTTGGTGACAAGATCTGTTGAACTCATGATCCTTCTGTCTCTGCATCCCAAGTAGCTTTCAGGAAGTGCAATGCCCTGTGGGGTCATGTCACATCGGATAAAGAAATTATAGTTTTCCAGCCCAAAGTTTGTGATTGGTAGGTACCATGAGATGCCATGAAATGGAGTGCTTTCCTGCGCACTCATGTTATACCCCGACTCCAGTGCATCCTCCTGGCCGCTACTGAGAGACACACACTTCCTCCCACATTCTCTTGTATCCCAAGAATGTCAGAGATGCACAAACGAGTTCCTATTCTTTCCACATCTTGGCTTCAAGGTGAGATGGGCTGGGAAGTTCAGCCATTTTCTTGTATCTGAATGTTTTTTATTAAATACATGAGAAATCACCAGACTTTCATAGGCCTATGAGCTGAAGCATCCATAGGATGGGCCATAAAATGTGTCTTGATGCACGTTTGCAAGCAACATGGTCTTTATCATATTTCTGCATTGCAAGTTATATACAATCACTGCCTTGAAATTGTGGTTTTTTGGAAATTTGGATTTGATTTAAAATTTGATGTAAAGACAAAATGTTAAAATTATAGAATTGTCTTTAAGTTGTTATTCAAAATATGAGCTGATGAGAAACCTCAGATGGGTGAAGAGAACTCTTAGTTTTTCTTGCCTCATTTCAAAGTAATTGTTTTATAGCAAATGATGGATATTAGTCTTCAATGTAACACATTTCTACATTAGCCTGTCCTCAGGTCCCGTCAGGGAAATACAGAGACAGAAGGAACCTCATCTCTTCCCTCCTCAAAGCTATTATTTACCCAGGAGAAGATTTTGTGATTGAGAAGCAAAGAAGAACCTGTCTATGTCAATGGGAGTTGGCAGAGAAAGTGGAGAACCAAGGTTCATCAATAAGACAAGAAAATAGACAACTGCCCCCCACAAGATGTGCCACGTCTTCCACATCTGCCAGGGCCCAGGAGAGATTGCAGACGAAACAGCAAAAGGAATATTGCTCTTAGTACTAGCCTGACAACCAGCTCCAGGGTGATGGTGTCATCAATCAGTACCTATCAAAGCAGAAATCCGGAGGCTACAGAGAACTCAACACTAAATCAGACTGCCAACAGGCCTGCCATGGCTCAGGGAACATTGCAAAAGAGGGGGCAGAAAGATTGTAAGAGCCAAAGAGTGGATAGCAACTCCCTGAGTCCATGGTCCTCTGATACCCTACAGGGTATCAGACTGAAGCCTCATGACACCACAGTGATTACCATAACCCCACTGAGGAGGGTCTCCAGGGTAACAGGGGTGATGGTTTAAAACAGTATAACCTGTGTGTATATATATTCGAAGCAAACAAAACACAAGCAAATAGAAATAACAAAGCAATACTACAAGTATATTGCAGTACAGGATTCAGGAATCCTGGCTAAACTTAGAGGCAAAATATAAAGTAAAGACTCCTGGCTAGATGTGATTTTGAGATGATCTTTGCTGTGCCCAGAATGTGGAAGTAGAATCCAGTCACTGACTTTGCTGCAGTATTCCAGGCAGATTTGTGTCAAGGTGGGCAGGTGACTGCCGCCCTGGAAGGGGCTTGCTGACTGGAATCAGTGACGCTAACAGAGCTGTTTCAGGAGAGTGGCTTTACAGTCTGTTATTTAAAATCTCTGTGAGAAAGGATAAAGAAATAGGTGTAGAGTTTATGTACTTACATTTTTTTGTCTGCGGTGATAATTTTGTTTCTATTTGTTCTTTAATGGAACGTGTCTACACATAGTAAATTTAGATAAATATTACCTTTAGAGGCTTTGAGGGGGATCTCAGGATGACGTCCTAAAACAAACTACATTGATAATGCTTGCCTAGCTGAGCCCCATAGCAGAAAGCGCCAGTATTAATGGTCTTAGTGCAGTTCTAGTTCTGTCTGTGTCTGCGGACTAGGGAGTAGAGCCATTGCCATGTGTGGGGGGAGGCGAGCAGAGCTCAGTGTGGTGGAGCAGACCTGACCTGCAACGTGTAATCAGAAAGCCTCTGGCAGCAAGGGCCCAGGCAGCCATGTGCTGCCTCCTGTTGGCCCTTTAGCTTTTGAATGGAGGACATCATCAGTCTTCTGGATTTCCAAATTCGTGTTTTATTCATTTTTGTTGGCAGTGCTTAGGCCCTTATACATGCTAGACAAGTGATCTACTACAAAGCTGTATCTCCAGCTCCCAAATAATTTTACTTTTAAACGTGTCTGGAACATGGGGGGAGTTTGCTATCTAGCATGAAACTCAGCATTCACAATACAGTCAATGTCCATTACAACACTGGAACAAATGTCCTAATGAGACGAGGGTTACCATTCCCTCTTGCTCGCATCTCTGCTGGAATATTAGCTATCCTTACTTATCGCGCTGAAAGACCTGGCGAACCCTACATCCTGGTAAGGTGAGGACAGTAAAATGACCACTTTTTCTTGCATCCAGCCACACATCATACTATGTGACTTATACATGTGAGGACGAGGAGACACTCAAGTAGAGTAGCTAGGGCAAAAGAAGACAAGAGGAGACAGAAAGCTCTAAAACCGGGTTCTCTTTGCAGCCAAGTCATGAAGTCATTCAAATACAAGGAAGTGAACTGAGCACCAGGTCATAGTGGTGTGGGATGTTGGAGGCCCTGGTTAACACAACAAACTAGGTTCTCCAGAACTATCCTCACAGCCTGAGGGAACGAGGGGCTGGGGAGAGACTTTAGTTAGGGGCTTCTATGGAAAAGACAGGATTGAAAGAAGTAGGTGAAGAGGAAGGAAATCAGCTTCCTTGAGCTTTCCTCTTCTAAGATTCGCACAAGTTCACCTGGCCAACATCCTGGTACACAGAGGATGATGGGCTTCAGACAGATCCCAGCAGATGCCACTTTTACCTGTTCTAGTTGAACGTTACCACTGCTTGTCGTTGACATCCCACTCTTTATGAAGAAGAGAAATCCTGGTAGCCCAAGGGGTTAGTTTATCTCTACAGCTTTCTTCCTTCCACCTACAGCTTTTCCTCTCAAACAAAGGAGGCTTCATGTATATAATATATATATTATACATATGATATATAATATATAATATAATGCCAATACTATGCCTCCTATAGAGAAATATATTAAAACGTAGAAATATTCAACTCACTCAAAACAGCCACCTCAACCTTAAAGAAGTTACCTGAAATCTAATTTTAAGGGGAAACTTTCTGCCTATCCATAATAACTCATACAGGAACTGCAGAGTGAAGTCATACACCTAACTTCTCAGTGCCCACTCTGAGCCTATTGACTTGGATTCAGGATGTCAGTGTTAATGAGCTTTGTTATCTGGTTTCCCAGACCACACAGATTGGAAACACTAAGGGAAAAGCTAAGAGGCGCAGTGACAGCTGAAGTGACAGCAAGGAGCCTGACATAGCAGAAAAGAACAAAATGAGTGCAGGCGTAGGACCATGTAACCATACCAACAGTAATAAATGCTCACAGAGATTGACTGGAAGAAAGTCAATATGTTTAGAGACATCTGTATAAGAAGGCAGAAAGTCAAGTGCTAATATATTTCATAAAGATTTCTACCTAATATTTAATCTTTAAGCATTAAATGGTCATAAGCGTCAGGTACATGAAAAATTCAGTTTCCAAGTTAAGAACTATCCAGTAAATGAGGTACAACTGATTCCATCTTTAAATATCCAACTGACTCTTTCTGATAGACTGGCCCAAAATAGTCTCACTAGTCCCTGTTTTTACTACTTACCTTGTTATGAGAGGAAACAAACCAAAGCATTCCTAATGAAAGATGTTTTCTCTTTCTATTCAGTGCTAAGCACATGGAGTTTCTCAGCTGAGACAATTGGTAAATTCCAAACAGACTACCTGATTATGGTAGTGTAAAATTATCTTGCATTCTTGGGGGCTGGGCAGATGGCTCAGTAATTAAAATTGCTTGCTTGCAAAGCCTGCAGGTCCAGGTTTCATTTCTAAACCACCTATGAAAGCCAGATGGGAGGAAAGTGGTATAGGCATCTGGAGTTCATTTGCAGTGGCAAGAGACCCTGCCTTACTTTTTCCGCCCGCCACACTTGTAAATAAATACTTTAAAAAGCATGAGAGATCTTGCATTCTCACTTGAGAGAACTTAGTTGAGGGTTTCATACAGGGGGAGGTGCATGTGTGTGTGTGTGTGTGTGTGTGTGGTGTGTATGTGTGTGGTGTGTGTATGTGTGTGTGTAGCATGTGTGTGGTGTGTGTGTGGTGTGTATGTGTGTGTGGTGTGTATGTGTGTGTGCGAGTGTGTGTGTGTGGTGTGTGTGTGTATGTGTGTGGTGTGTATGTGTGTATGTGTGTGTGCATGTGTGTGCTGTGGTGTGTGTGCTGTGTATGTGTATATGTATGTGTGTGAGTCTGGTGTATGTGTGGTGTGTATGTGTGTGTGGTGTGTGTGTATGTGTGTGTGTGTGGTGTGATGGTGGTATATGCACATATGAGTGCAAATGCACTCATCATTCGCACAGATCTGTGGAGGCGAGAGGAAAACCTCTTGGCTCAGGGATGTTAGGTCGGTTCATGCCCTGAAGCACATCTATGAAGAAACAGATGACTCTGTGCTCAATGTCAGAAAGCTGGATAGAAACAGAGTCAGCCTGAGAACCCAGCCTCATGTCTCTCTAGTGAGAATGTTCCAAGCCCAGTCGGTGTAACTTGTCCTCCTAACCTAGGGTGAGCAGTAGTGTGATGCAGTAGAATCAGGATACTTATAAATGCTGAAGTTTCCACACCTAAAGGACTATGGTTTATCTTGTATGCAGTGTGGGGGCTGTGTGTGGACATGTGTGTGCACATGTGTGTGCCCTGCAGGTGTAGAGACCTCTAGCACTCATCTGTTGATGCCATTTAAACAGACCATCTCCTGAACCCAGAGCCACAGCTTTTGCAAGCCTGATCTCTGCTTCCCATGACTGAGATCACAGCCAAGGAGGCCCTGCCAGCTGTTTTGATGGGTGTTGGGGAATTGGACTCGGGCCATCTCAGGCCTCCTGCTTGATTGCTGATGGCAAGGGCTTTTACCACTTAAGCCATTTTCCAGCACCCAGGGTTTCCTTTCCACAAAGTAGCTGCTGACACTGCAGGAGCATTAATTCTCACTCACATGCACAACACAGAAGATGTCCTGTCTCTGCTCGCTTGGAAGCCACTCTGGAGGGAGAACAACTGCCCCTACCAGTGACCTTTGCTTCTATGATCCATGCCCAGAGATCGAGTGAAGACGGATACACAGAGAGAACCACACCTTCTAAGACATTACAAGTGAAGGGAGGATTTTGATGGCTGCCAATTTTGACTTATAGTTCTAATGTAATATTTATAGATTGTTTCCTTTAAATTGCTTCCATTTACTAACTAAGATAAACTCAGTTTTCCTGCAGATAGCAGAGGGATGGGAATCAGTGAGCCTCCTTTTTCCTGGCACATACATGACCTGACATGCAATGCAACATGGGATCGCAGTGGTCCACTTCCCACTCCTCTGTGCCCTAATGTCATGCTCAGGGGGCAGGAGGGGAATTTGCTCTCATTTCAGGTTGCAGCTTCAACCTGCTACTCACAGTGACATACTAGAAATGGAATCTGGCTGCTGAAGCATGAGGGCATCTACAGGGAATCTCTCTGGATGCAGATTTATGACTTCAACTTGTATTAAATTCCGAACTGGAATAATGCCAGCTGTGAGGGTCTGGATTCTGATGTTTCCTGTTCCTTTTTGACCCGTCTTTCTTATCTCCTGCCCACTCAGATAGGTCGCTCTCACCTTTGCTGTCTCAAAGCAAATGTTCTAAATGTTTTCTCACAACCTCAGTCTCTTTACCTGTTTCATACATGTTAGTGACCTTGTAATCTATTTGACTTTGTTAAACTCAACCCTGAAAGAACCAGCTGAAATACTGTTTATATAAGGCATAAATGACCTTATATATATAAGGCAGGGGTCACGGGATCATATGCCCAACAGATAACATAGTCAAGTGAATGAGTTTTGTTGCAAAATGATAGACAACCACAAGCTGTAATGCCCAGAGAACTTTCTATGGAATCCCAGTTCAATTTATTACCCTGAAATGGTCTGGGAATTTTTCTTTTCTTTTTCTCTTTTCTTTCTTTTCTTTTCTTGCTTTTTTAAAAAGCATATTTTATGGTCAGGTAGTTTTTGCTAGAAGGAGACAGGGAAGGGCATGAGAATGCAGCTTTAACCTAAGAGGCATGTATTTGTAGCTTAGACTCTGTAAAGCAACAGAGAAATAATCAGCTTGGGGGAGAGAGGAATAAGTCTCTCTAAGCCACTGAAATTATGCTTTAGAAACAAGCCTTTCTACTTTCCCAATTGTCTTCAGAAGCAGGATCTATATTTTTGACTCAGATAAATTTGAATGTTTGAGAAAAGCAGGAAACAGATATGTAGCCCCTGGGATGATGTCTAAAACATAGATGTTGAAACAAATCTGCTATAATTTTCGAGATGAAAAAAAGAGCTCTGAAGATGAAATCACCATAAGTCTTATCTTTCTGCAGCAAGTTTTAAGCTTCCACAAATGTACTTTGACATACTTTTTTAAATAATCAAACTGAAGACTTAGTCTAAAAATAAGATTACAAATTATTTCATATCTATGTGAATTGTTTCTCTAATTAGTGTACTTTATTATAGATTGATGAGGCTTATGTTGAAGCAGGAATGGATATTCTACCTGAACTAAGAGGATGAGGAAAAATCTCGGAAATAAGATACACAGAAAGATAAGTAGATTTATATAGTATATGACACCATTAAGGAGGATTTTACAAAAGTAAACAATCCATGTAGGGAATGTTTGCTATTTCATGTAATAAAACTTTCTTTTATCCTCTAACCATTTTGAAAGTAATGCACACTTCCTCCCTTGTTAATAGGAACTGCTAACATGCGTAACCTCTTTCTGATTGCTCAAGATCATACTGAGGAATACTACTCACTGTACTGAGCTGTGAGGCGATTCCTTTGGGACTGCTGAGGTACAAAAAGCCACTTGCCTACATGCTAAGCAGCTGTGCTTGCTAAGTTCCAGGAACTTCATCTTTTCATCATTCATTAAAAAAAAAAACTTTCTCTCTTATGAAGAAAGCAAGTGCTTGGTGTCACCACCAATGTTCCTTCTTGCAGAAACCACTTCTTTGTTAGAGCAAGGGTTTGCTTCTGAACCTGAATTGCCAAATAACAGAAAATTAGCAGTAGGTCAGTGATCAAGCTAACATATTATGAAGCAGGCTCTGAAGAGTACTTCCAGGCATAAAGTGACTGGATTCTCACGGCATTTTGTCATCCTTATTTCAGAATTTAGATCCTTTGTTTGCTTCTGGATTTTCTGCTCCATCCTCCTGAAAGTTACAACTGTAAAATGTCCCCCCTCCACGATAAGTGTGATTTGTGCCCACTGACCAGATCAATGTTGCCATTTTTAAAAGCATATTACAAATCACACTGTCAGTGGTAAATAATGAAAAAGTACTTATTCATGTGTTCATCATAGTATAAAGGCATATATGCACATATGTGTGTATATAAAAAGTGTAAAATTATGTGAATATGTGAGGCTGGCCATAAGTACTGAGATCATTGCCTTCATAATTCTCATAATCAATTAAGTGATTAATTATTAAAATGTTAATATGAGTAATATCCTTTATGATTACACTGAAATTATGGAGATTGATTTTAATTTTCATAGTCCTTGGATTTGGACCCATACTCTTGTATGGAGCTTTATTAAACCACTGAAAATCTCAGCTTCTGAAAACCACACTCTATGTCCACTTTTTAAAGTATGATGACATAGTCCCTGCAAGTGAGAACAATTTTCCATGTCACCATGACTCACTGTTTGTATTTTGGAATAGATACCAAACTGTAATATTAGTAAATACTAACTAACAAGTAGTTTCACCCTACTTGTGCTCTTACATGTACTGACCAGGCAGGTAAACTACGAGGTTTCTTTTGCCTTATTTAATCTCAAGCCAAGAAAGCTTATCATCATAACTTTGATATTTTAATCAGTGCCTGTATTAAAAGTTTACTCTTAGTTTCTTTTAAAAAGTTAGAAGATATTGGAAGTCCATGTGAACAAGGGTGATGAGAGATGGCTTTGTATGTATATGTGTATGATTTTCTGTGGGCAAAAGTCAGAACCTTCTATCTGGATAGCTTGTTATGTGTGATGCTTAAGTTTTGTTCTCAACTTGACCTGTTTATTAATTTGATGTAATCTTGGGTGGGTCTCTGAGGTTGCTTACAAGAAGGACTAACTAAAGAATGTGGTCCCTCCTCCAGAGTGAGCCCTTCGTCCAGAGAGGGGGCACCCTCTTAGTAAGGGGAAGTTTGTAAGGAAGCTGCAGGAGAATGAAATCTCTCCCTTCCTCCCCCTCCCCACCTGTTTGCTGCTGCTGCTGCTGCTGCTGCTGCTGCTGCTGCTGCTGTGTGTGTGTGTTTCATTGGTGATGGCTTCTCTCCCTCTCTCTGCTTGGACCTATGAAAGGGGCAGCCTCTTTCACCATTATAGAACTTCCCCTGGATCTGTAACTTCAATAAATCCCTTCCTCCCATCACTGTGACTGGTTTGAAGGTTCATTCCGTCAGTGGGAGGCTAAGACACTAGGATATCTACATGTTTTTACCTGGCTCTCAGGCAGGAATGTTGTAAAGTAATTTTAGTGCCTGGAAGATGGGAATTATTAATCCACTTGTAAATTCAGACCTGTGATCCTGACAAGATGACTAGTCTATGAACTGACAGGCTTTGTCTTTCAATGGCTCATTTCTGCCATTCATTGTCTCCTCTCCTCTCCACAGCACTGGGCTGTATGTTCTATGCCTTGCCCAGGTAGAGCCTCACACAAGCTGGGATGCTATGACCCATCTCTTAAAAGCCAAACAGCTCAAGGCTGAGAAAGATCATATGCCTTGTCCAAGAACACTCAGATAATAAGTATCAGGACGATTTTAATTTCCATGCTGATTTCACACCCAGCACCTCAAAGTGTATCATCTCCACTGGCTTAAAAAAAAATCTCCTTTCTTTGGTTAGTTATAAAGATGACCTGATTGCCAAGTGAATTTATTATAATTAAATGTTCAGCAATACAAAGTTCCCTAATTATTAAGGTTTTTATGGCTTAATTTGATATTTGATCAGCATCAGAAGTAATTGATAAAATCTTACTTTTGATAGATTTTATATAAATTAGTGTTTTTGAATTTGTGTTTAATGCATTCTTATTAGCTACTGTGTATTTTAGTAAATGCTAATAAGAGTTAGTTATTGGATGGTAGAATAGGTCTTGGAATTACATAGGCTATGATAAAGAAAAAAAGAAAAAATCAGACCCTATTATGTGAAGATAGAGAATGGGGTGTTAGTCTTATATTTTTTGAGGAAAACAAAACACAATATGGGGTGGATGTAATGCCCTGCATCCTAACTCAAGTCTTAGAGGTCTGGTGGAAGAAGACAGCAGAGGGGCATTTGGCTATGCATTCTGGGTGGTAGTTTGAGAACTATGTACCATAACTGTAAATCTACACAGATTATACCTTGTCCCATTGTATGTTTCATTTTTTTAAAATTTTAACTCAGCTTTGCCTAAATTCTTAAAAAAATTCCATTCCTTCTGGCAAACTGTTGATGGCTGAGAATTCTTTCTATGTGCTATCATGATGTTGATAGCATTCTACAGGTTATTACTTTTAAGAGTAAGACATTTTGGGTAGGAAAACCAGCAGGTAAGAGTGCTTACTACAGAAACATGAGGGCCTGAGGGGGCCTGATTTATAGTGCATTCAACCATAGCTGGAAATGACCAGTCTAGCCCCAGTCCTATCCCAAAACAGCAGTGCCCTGTTCAGAGAGAGACTCTACCTCAAGGAAATACACAGATGAACTAGCCAGGGAAACACTCCACATTCCTTGGCCTTTGCATGCACACACGTGTTCATGTAGCACATATGTTACCCACACATAAAAAAGGAATATTGGTTGACAAAATGACGTTAGACAAGAAGATCGCAAGGGGTCCACTTGGTTGACATTTACGTTCTCATTTGTGTCCTGGGCTTTAAAGCGACATTATGATCGTGTTTCTCCTGAAGTTCATTTTGCCCGTGTCTTTTTTATTTTATTTTATTTTATTTTTTAATATTTTTTATTTATTCATTTGTAAGCAGAGAGAGAGAGAGAGAGAGAGAGAGAGAGAGAGAGAGAGAGAGAGAGAGAGAGAGCACCAGAGCCACCACCTTGTGGGTCTGGCCCACGTGGGTCCTGGGGAATTGAACCAGGAGGCAAGCACCCTAACCGCCGAGCCATCTCTCCAGCCCTTTTTTATTTTATTTTACTTTTTATTTTTTGAGGTAGTTTTCTCTTAGCCCATGCTGACCTGGAATCCACTTTGTAGTCTCAGGGTGGCCTTGAACTCATGGAGATCCTCCTACCTCTGCCTCCTGAGTGATGGGATTAAAGACATGCTCACTATGCCCAGAACCATGTCTATTTCTTAATTCTTCATGAAAAAAAAATCTTATGTGTTCTATTTTCATCTTCTTTCAAACTAAGTCACATCAGAACTAAAAGCTCAGTAAGCCTCTCTGCAATGCTTGAGAGTTTTAGGGTAATAAATTTGATTAAAGGGAAAAGTAATTCTAGAAATTATTGTGGTTTTTTTTTTTTACTGAGGTTAACTTATCAAGGCATCAGATACATCATAATTTTTGATTCACTGTCATATTTCAGATAGTACATGTGATATTGATTTAAATTTTTCTTAAATTTTAAATAGAATATGTTGGACTGCTTACTGCATTCATAGGGTTTATTTAAAGGTCCTAAAACATCAAGTAAGTCATGATTCTAACACTTGCCATCCATGTCACTCAGGGGAAATTATTTAAAATTTATAAGATACATTTCCTTCATATGAATTCCCCTGAAACAAAGCCAAGATAATTTTATTTACCTTTTTGACATCTTGTGAGCCTCATGTAAGTCAATGAAGGAATTTATATCATCTTGCTGTCATCAATTCTCAATTGTCAATAGTGAGAAATCCTAAAATCTCCTCTAATTGATTTGGTATGTGTCACGTGTGCCTTATTTTAATATGTTTGGGCAGTTTGTAGCATATTGAAGGAACACAGCCACGGTAAAGTCTTGATCAGGAAGGACTGAGCGTACGCAGTTTCTCTTCCTTGCCTGTTTGATCCCCATCTCCTCTCGCTCTGTGCTCAGAACACAGTCTCACCGGGCAATGCTGGTCGTCTCCTGGCATAATTGTGCCCATCCTGAAGGAGAATGTCCGGTGCACAACCCAAGACCTTCCTCGGGGAAGGCTTGCGCACGGTGTGTGTGCATGTATGTGTTTGTGTCTCCCTGAGCCTTACAGTCTTCTGAATCACTCTCAGCTGTATCTCATTAGGCACTAAACTGTGAAGTACCAGTCCTGGGTTCTAATTCACTTTTCCAATCACCTTGCCCTCTTCTACCTTTCTCCCCTCCCTAACTTCCTGTCCCACCATACTTAGGTCATGCTTTAAGAATCTGCTCTGAGTTGGAACAATGGGAAAACTATCAGTACAAAGAAGGTCCAAACTGGGGTCATGATAGTTGATGACATAAAAAATCCTCTGAAGTGAGGAGCTGTATGGATAATAAGCCATCAAAAAAAAAAAAAAACCACTAAGAAATTGAAAACAAGATTCGCCAATTTTACTTAGTGGTGTGGATGGCTGAAGGCAGATTAACAACTGTCTTCTAGTTGAAATATGCAAAATGCAACTATTCTCCCCAGAAAAGAATTACCTCAGAATGACTTGTACATTTGCTATTATAACTGCACTGCATTTTTACAAGGGCGCCATGTAGAACAATAGCGTACTTTGCAAAGATATTCATTAACAAAACATGAAATTCATCTAAATCCTATGAAGGAGAACTCTCTGCATACAAAACAAAACTTAGATTGCAATGCAGCCTTGTGTATTCATTTCATATTAATCTAAACAATGCTGGATCACAATGTGTTGGTGAACTTGCCCAACAAATCTGTTCTAACAAACAAAACACCAGATGTAATTCTTAGACTGGTGACTTGTTAAAATTAGACCCGTTGAATAGAAAAGAAAACAGAACGCTCTAAATAAATGTCATTAGCATTGGGGAAGGATGGAAGGAAATTGGTATGACAAGATTTCAGATCCTTATTCAGTTGATATTCTTAAAAATATATTTTGAATGCTACAGTGGATATTAGAATGAAAATATGAAGATTTTTTAAAATATTCACGAGTTTGATTTTAATACATCTTCCTCTTTGCCATAATTCAAAATTATTCCCAAGTTGCCACTTTTAGAAGTAGGATGGTGTTTTGTACAAATATCAGAGGTAACATAGTAAAAGACCTCTTACAGTGCCCTCAAAATTGAAGAGAAAGAAAGGCTTGGACATGGGAGGTCAGAGAAAAGAAAAACCTTTTGCTTTTTTTGTACATCTACCAGAGAAAGGAAATATTTACTTACAATTCTATTTTATGTCTAGGATCATTTCCATGCATATTTTCATAGGCTGAATAACAGGATTTAGGAAGAAAGAATTGTTTTTTTCCTATGTGCCCAGAAGTCTAGTGAAGGTTAAAAAAAAAATCAATGTATTCACTGAAAGTTCTCTGAGCCAATTGAATTAGCTAAATTGATTGTCTGCATGATTGCATTAGGCCAGCAAATTTAGTCAAATTGTAGACTTTTTAACACAGAAACTTCTAGGTAGCCAAAAAGATTGACATACACTAGAATTTCTTTGGTAGGAAATAGGAAGGCCAAGTTCAAACGTTTGTGTCTTCAAGTTACCATGCCCTTGACTGATGGCAATCTTTCTGCAGCCTGCCACCACTGAAAATCCATCAAGTGACAATGGGCTTCTTCACAAAACCAGAACAAAAATATGAGAATGTTCCCATCTGGGCTTTCCTGTGTTTTTCCCTGCCAAGAAGTCACTTTTCCCAAAGACTCAGACTTTTATCAAGAAAAGACTGAAGGAGAAAAGCAGACTATCATATCCCTTGGTGGCTTGTCACACAGCTCATGCTTACTTGATAGCAGAGGACTCGAGACTGAGAAACCCAGTGACTCCTCCTTCTGCTGTCTGTCATCCAGGAACAGATACACTTTCATTCATAGTTCAAACCTTTATTTTATTTTACTCAAACTTAGGACTTCATGGCCCCTTAACACCTGCTACCAGGTAATGAGTCACGCTTTACATGTAATTTTAAAACAAAGTAATATATATTAAATGAATGAATTGCTAAAGAAATTTGTAATGGCTTGTTTTCCTCCACACCTCGCAAAGCTTACGTGAATTTTCAAGCACCAGCACAGAAACAGACGTGCCCGGCTCTTTTTCTCTCTTTTTCTTCACCATTAGGCTCCTAATTTGTACAATAGCCTGTGTGCGGGGGTCTTCTGCAATGCTCAGAACAACTAATGAAATAGATGGAAATTTCATTGTATTTTAAAACGAGCAGTAATCAGAAGTAAGTAGCCCACCTGTAGACTGAAGAACAGCTCCCAACATCACCCATCACGGTACCAACTAAGATGCTCTCCTAACCATGAAGTTCTGCCCTCCTCTCTTCAGAGATGCTCCTCACCTTGTTTGGAACTAACGTCACTTGATCTTCCTGATTCGTCCTCAGCATGATCTCCTCTGTCTGCACTGTGTGCTTTGTAGGACTAACCTTGGCACAGGTCACTGCATATAATAACTTATCAAATATGGCTAGTCATTTTTAAAAGTTCTTTTATTAAATGTTTATGAGAGAAAGAGAATGGGCACACCAGGGCCTTCTGCCACTGCAAACAAATACCAGATGCATGCACCCCTTTGTGCGTCAGGAATTACATGGGCGCTGGGGAATCAAACCTGGGCCTTCAGGCTTTGCAGGCAAGTGCCTTTAGCCACAGAGCCATCTCTCCAGTTTAGTTTTTTTTTTCTTTTCTGATAGTTACTAAAATTCAAATGTATTGAAGACTGCTATGATTTGTTTAATAACTAAGGTTATCATTTATAACATACTAACATGAAGCTGGACACACAGTGATGATAAAGTGATTTATTGTTTAATTGGTGAGGTTTCTGTTTATTGTTGTTGCTGCGATAGACAAAGCTCAGTACCTCAGTGCCTGTTAACTGTGTGTGATATCACTAAGCTCAGTACCTTAATTGGTGGATGTTTTGAGGTGACATAAAGGTATCTCTTGTCTATATTGCATACCAGTAGAGGGAAATTCCATCTTTTCCTCTGGAAGCTCAAGGCACCCTACTCTTCCTCACTCCTCTGCCAAGAGGCAGGTGCCCTTCTCGCCTAAGTGTGCTGTTCACAGGGCAGACCTGGTGGATACGCTGAGACAGCATGAAGCCACACTGTTCTCCAAGCAGTGGGCACAGAGCCCACTCTGAAATATGCCTGTGTACCTATATTGACACGTTTCCCAAAATATTTGAGCAGCTTCTTAGATTCAAATCAATATTGAATCTGTAACATTTGTCTTCCATGGCATTGCTGTTCTTGTTGACTTCATTCTTTCATAACTTTTCTTTCTTTTTTACTTCACCTGAAGAACATCTAAAATTAAACTCATTGTCTTTGCTTCCAAACATAAAACATCTCCTCCATTTTCCCTCTGTGTCAACAGAGCTATTGCTCATGCAAACCAAACTCTGCAAGCCATCATAATTTGTTCTCTAACTAAATTCCACACGTGTGTGAGTGTGTGTGGGGGGGTGGGCGGGGGTGGGTGTGGGGGTGTATGTGTGTGTACTCAATGTTAAATGAATGGATGACCTGATAGATAATGGATGAATCCAGTTCTTCTTCCTACTCTAATATTTTCCAACTAATCAGTTTTACTTAAAGTAATTTTTCTGACAATGAATTTTATTCCAAAATAAGACAAAATCCAGCCCACCTCCTTGAAGCATCTTAGTTCTCCAAAATACCTGTCATGGGTCCTGTGCTGCTTAAGGTACATGCGTTTCGGAGGCAGCCATGAGAAGCCATCTGCAGAGATGGAAGGCTTGTTTTTTTTTTTTTTTACATTCATGTCACTCTGAATAGAAAAATTAAGCAATTTAAGATTGTTCTATAGGCATTACTGCAGTCACAATGACTCTATAGCATTTTCAATCAAACACATACATAATTTGAAAAATACATGAATGTTACTGCTAGTATTGGTAGAAAAACTAATTAGATTTAAATATGACCTTTTTATTAAATGTATGTGATGAGCACATGTGTGTATATGCACATGTGTGTGTGTGGGGGGGTGGAGACCAGAAGTTAATAGTGATGTTCTCCTCAGTTGTTGGACAGCTGACTTTGAGGCAAGGTCTTTCAATGAACCTAAACTTCACCTCGTTGGCCAAACTAGCAGGCCACCAAACTCTGAGAATTCTCTGTCTCCCCCCTGCTGGAATAATGGGAGCACAGGCCATTCTGGCGTTTTCACATGGGTCCTGCATCTGAACTCACACCCTCATGTTTGACTGAAGAATGCACTTTATTGAATGAGTTTTTTTCACAACCCACATTATATTTGTTTAAAGTTTCAGAAACATCATAATTTCTCACTAATAAATTGGATAATTTATATTATATATCCTAAGTTATATTAATAATTTGGACAATTTTCTGTGGCAGAGTAGCAAGAATAGCAGTGTCTTCACACCTCTATGTTTACGGATGAAAAGACAAATATGAGAATGATATTCTAATATTCTCACAATTGTCATTAAAGTCACTCTCTACATTTAATTAACTTCTTCCAAAATTCACAGTGTCTGTCATAGCTTTCTGCTTTTTAATATATGCAGATAAGTACAGATTAAATAATGCCACATTAAATAAATAGTCCATTTTCCAGTTTAGCAAACCAGAACCAAATGATGGTTGTATTGCATTAGATGTTATCTAAAAGTGGTGTTTTGCAAATATAAAAAATATGTCTGAATTATAAATGTATGACAACTCTTACAAAAGCATGTTGGATTTAATAGCTAATGTTTTACAAGTATTGTTCCATTCAGAGACTATCATGTAAAATTTTCACTGTTTATAGCCATCCAAAATATATTTAATTCAGATGTGATAATAATAAGCCTAGTTTTCACACATGAAAATTACATAACACTTTATCCATAACAGAGATACGAAATTCAATTAGACACAAACTTTTTTCATTAACATTTATTGTTAATAATTAGATACATTGTATGAACAAGTCTTGTGATGGTACCTCCATTTCCGTCCTCCCTGTCCCCAATGCTGAGGGACATCCTCAGAGGGCTTGCTGGACCAGACCATGGGGTAGGGGGGTTATGTGTGAGAGGTAGCCAGTTTTTTTCCTTTGTGTGCTGTTGCTGAGGGGTGCAATGACTCTGGATGTTCTCCCCCACCATGGCTCTTACAATCTTTCTGCCCCCTCTACCACTCAGTTCCCTGAATGAGTGAGTTTTAGGTCTGCCTTACTATTGGTCTTAAGAGTCTCTGGATTTCTGCTTTGGATTGTGCTGGTTGTCCTCAGTGTCTGTGTCTATTACCTTTCACAGGTTGTCTGACTTGCTGTGGAGGTAGGTCTCTTGTTCATCTTGCCACTTCCTCAAAGGTTTCCTTTGGACCTATATTGTAAGTTAGGGGAGGTTCATCTCCTGCCTGGGTGCCTCATCTCAGGTCCTGGTGGTGGAATCAGGGTTGACAGACGTTTTTATTTTGCATTTTTTCCCAAAAATTTTATTAGACAAACTATTCATAAGTATATTTTATTCAAAAACTTCTGAAATGAAGTAAGGAAATATCCAATCAGAGGATATCACTTCCTGAGACCTTTGAGAAGTCTTCTCTCGTCCTCCTGGGATTCACACTCATGGACCTTACTGCACATCAGTTCAACAAGCAGATTATGTGACTAAGACTGACGCCCTCCAGAAAACAGAAGTCTTGCCACACTCAAATGAATTCTCACTTTTCAATAGCAATTAAACCTCATTTTAAACAACAAACGAAAACATCCACAGGAAACATTCTGGAATAACTGTTAGGTAGCAGGCAGTTGGTTCATTAGCTTTTTAAAGACAGCATGTACACCTTTGTTCTTTCTGACTTCCCTCCCCACTGCCCACACATCCTCCCAGAAATTAATTTGAAAGGTGGCATGATTTAACCCTGACTCGCAGGTAAGTGAGGCGTCACGACTCATTCCTGTAATACCAGCACTTGGGAGATTGAGTGAGGCAGGAGGATTGTTATGGGTTCAAAGTAAGCCTGAGCTTCATAGTGAGTTAGAGGCCTGCCTGAGCTAGAATGAAGCTCTGTTTCAAAAAAAAAAAAAAAGAAAATGAAGGAAGGAAGGAAAGGAGAAAGGGAAGGTGGATGGAAGGGAGGAGAAAGGGAGGGAGAGAGATGAAAAGAATGAAGAAAGGAAAGAAGGAAAGGAGGGAGAGAAGCGAAAGGAGAAAGAAAGGAAAGAAAGAGGAAGAGGGAAGGAGAGGAAGAATGGAAGAGGGAGGGAGGGAAGAAGAGAACCAGGGAAGGGAAGGGCACTTGCAGATCTAGCTGGTGGCTGATGCAATATACCGAAGGGACATATAACAAAGCTCTAAATGGCTGTTTGAAAAGTCAAGTTATTCAGTCCCTGGTGGCCTAACGGAAGAGGCAAATGTGGACTCAGGGTTCTGAGAACACAGTGTGGGTACAGATGTTTTCAGAGTTAATTTCACAGTCATTCAATAGTATGGGTCTTAATGAGACTTGTTCTCAATGATGTCATATTTTCACATCAGGACTGGGATTAAGTCAAATGCTTAAAACTAATTGAGAACTGCCAGCTAAAAGGGGCTGTGTAAAATCTAGTGGCAATAGAAGAAATACAAAGAGATTTTAAATCTTAATAACCACATGCTCCTCTCATGTTTAGTTGATCTCTTCTTGTCATGAAAACTGAGGCAAACTTGTCAATGTTCATCAATGTTTTACTGTATCTGCAGCTATCACATACTTCCTGGAAGCATGAACAAAATATTTTAAAATTTTGATGGTTGAAATACACCGGTGAGATATGAAAGGCCCTATCCCAACCATTATCTTTCATTTCTACTTAAAATGTAGCATCACATTAAAGCAAAAAAAAAAAATATTTTCCCCAAGGTAAGCAGGCTTTCTTAGACAACAAATTACACTCCTGCTTCTTCGTATTGATAACACATATTTAATTACAAGATGTGAATGCAATCAGCAAAATTTGATTTGTGTGGCTTGAAACAGTGAATATTTAATAAATTTCATATAATGAATGCTTATCATCAGGAGAGTGAATGGAAAATAATAAGCTTGAAAATATAAAATAAATCAAGAGACTGACTGCTAACATTATATTTTTCCACTCTAGTCAGCTACTGGAAAATCTGAATTTTAGCTATCAACATGGGGGAAAATGATGTATGGTTTTCCATGCAAATAGTCAAATAGATTAAAAAGGAAAAGAATCTATTGAATTCCTTCTACAATGTGCAGAATGTAGAGTGTTATTAATCTTCTCCATCATTACTCAGTTTCTATAGCAACCTGAAAGATCTTATGCTCAAGAGAAATTCCCAACATTTGTTCTCATTGTCATAGATAGGGAAAAATACATCTAAGTTTTTTTTTAGATATCAGGTTTTCAAAGATATGTTCCAGTTACATATTTTGAATTGCAGAAAAAATCAAAGCAAACAAAATACACAGGTGGATGCTGAAATCATTGGCTAAATATTAAGAAAAAGTCAAAAGGATTTTTTTCAGTCTCAGTGCCCCAACCCAGGACTTTTAATCAATACAATGTGAACATGTACTTTACCTTCAGAAAAAGAAAGCAGAATGCCAACCAGCCATGAGCAACACCATTTACCAACATGGGGCACTGGGAGCATCATAACGCTTGTGGGATATACTTGCAAGCATGCACAGCTTCAGTCTTATAGTGAGAAAACACCAACCAAGCCCAAGTTGAAGGACAGTCTACAGAATGACCGATCTACATCCTCAGCCAAGGGACCTGGTGGTCATGGCACCTAACAGAGAAATGGTATCCTGAATGAGGGTGTTAGTGGGCAATGTCCACACCAAGTCTGTCGTTTAGTTAAGATTACTGAAACATGTCTTGAGAGAATGATTGTATAAATACTAGCAGGGGCTCTTGAACATGTAGGATGATAACCTGTCCCATCTTTGCAGTTCTTCTATATGTGCAAACTGGCTTGTGTTTGGGTTTTGAGTAACTGCATGGAAGCCTGCATTCTTACTAAAGTCATTATTGTGCTTGCACTTTTCCACCCTTGTAACCTGGGTTTATGGGTTCTCTTCTGAGATAAGAAGATGATAGTTTAAATGATGTATTAGTATTAGATGATAGCTTTCAAAAATTACCATCAGAAAAATATCATATTTTAATCAAGTTACATGTAAACAATTGTAATAAAACTTGGTATATTGCTATAGCTCTAATTAGGTAATTAAGAATTAAGCTGTGACAGTAATAAGTGGTGATTAAGAAAGATTCTCACAAAGTTTAAAATGTGCATAAAGTTTAATTTTATATGTATTTTTATTATTTCTATTTTTATGTAATGAACTATTTGATAAAATATCCAGTCATTTTGGCTTATTCATGACATTCAACCAGATCAAACTCAATTCCTATAATTTTACAATCACTTTTCAAAAACTCTTTTATTCCCTTATTTAGTAAAATCAGAGCTCCATTATGTTCCAGAACCCACATGAGTCACGGGGTCCAGAGGGGGTGTGAGGGGTATGAGTGGATCCTCTCTTCAAAATGTTCATAGCTTCCAACTCTCTACTGCTTTCTTATAGTTCTTCTAGAGCAACTGCCAATCCTTCTGACCACAGCCCCATCACACACCCTGCCTGTTCTGATTCTCCTCAGTCAGCCTAAGCTCCAACAGACCCTAGTTCAGATTCGTGGCGCTGTGAAGGATAGAGGGAAGAGGGTGATGTTTAGCAGAAGGAGGACATTCATAAGTGCAGTCAAAAATGAGAGATTTGCAGAAAGGTTAAACTATGTACTGAGAATTGAAAGGATGAATATGAGGAGAACATTGGGAGCTTGGATTGGAAGCTGTGGAGTGTCCGTGAGCTTACCTGTTTTTTTTTTTCATTTTTGTGGAATTCCATACAGGTTCTTACAAAGTAGCAAAATAGCTTTCAGCCTCTTTAATGTAATGCTGCTTGCAGAATGCTGTTTCACAAAAATAATAGCATGTTGAAATAAATTAAAAATATATTTGTTATTTTATAAACATGTGAAACAAATGTGTTTTCTTAATAATTCAAAGCCCTTGTTCACCCAGCATCATTTGTAATGCTTTGCTAAGTGTCAGTAGAAATCCTCCGTCATTTCACTTTTGGGAAGATAGCAATTATATAATTGTCCCTGATGAACAGCAAACCATACTGATAGTATGCACTTAGGATGCATCACCAGAAAAAGAGTTGTTTCCTTGACCGAGTTAAATTTCTGAAAAATGTAAAACTGTCTTAATTCTTTTTGAAGTCTTTATCATTTCCTCTTATAATTTTTGTATTTTGAACAAAAGAACAAATTGATAAGTAATTGAAATATTTCAATCACAGCTGGTGGAATATAGTGCAGTATGCAAACTGTATTAAAGTAAATAAAACATATTATTCATCCTTATTTATTTAGAGACAAAAGGAGTTCATTTCTTTCTGATATTTTAAATACTTGTCCATATCAATGATGTGTCCTCCATTCATGGAAACTATAAAGTTTGCTAAAAAGTTTTCCCAGATCACTCAAAATTCATTGTTTTATTCTCTGTAAACTTGGAATCAATATGTAGATGCTACATTGTCTGACTCAGACTCAGGGTTGGTGCTATTGATATTGTAACCATTATATGGTCACTATATTACTTTATCTCCATTTATAAGAATTACTATAAAGGAAAAGCTGGAAAACCCCAAACTTTATCCATAGTAGGATGCACAAAGATGGTATATCCATGTGATTCAATACTTTGAACCCTAAGTAGAAAGGAATGAGTCACTGTCACATATGATAATAAGGATGGAACCCAAAATAATTATAAAGCATTAAATTAGATTCCAGAAAATGCAAAGAAGTCCATAATGACAAAAAACAGTGACTGGTTCTCTGATGCCAGGAAAATGGATGGGTCAAGGGAGTTGTGAGACAGCATTGCTGACTTGTAATGGATCTGTTTATTATCCTGACTGTGCTGATGAGTTCATGGATCTGCTCATATACTGAAGCTTAATATACTGTGCATTTTAAATATGTACTCTGAGAGTGCTTTCACCTCTCGAGAATGTGAGTTGTTTTTTTTTAAGGCATGGGTGAGAGGCAGTCCTATACCCACCATTTTCTGCACTATTTCTTTGGTGCTACAAGTTTGAATTTTAAATTCAGTGATGGGTTTCGGTGTATTATGTTCATAGGCATTAGAAAGGAACCTTCCTTTGTGAAGCCCTCCCCAAATCGGCAAAAGCATTACCTTTCCTATATGCATGATTGTTCTAGATTGTTCCCATGCCAAACATTGAGCTCAAAACCTTTCATAGAACTTGTGTCATTAAGAGGTTAGCATTTTGTTTAATTCATTCATATCGGCCTGTTTGGAGGGTTAGTAGATTGCTAGTACAACACCTCTTTGACTTGATAGAATACCTATTTTGGAAATTTTTATGCAAAGGGAGTCATTAATAAAATGCAGACAGTTAAAATGTTGGATCCAACAATTTAACTCTAACTATTGTGACTCAGCTTCAAAGATTGGGGATTAACAGGGGGTGGCATCTGGTAGTGGAGTGCATGCCTCTAATCCCAGCACTGAGAAGGCTGATACAGGATGATCTCATGTTGTTCAAAGCCAGCCTCAGGTCCTCAGCAAGTTCCAGGCGGTGTGGGCTGCATGGTAAAATGCCAAGCCCCTCTGTTGGATGCCCCAGCTGCTCCAGGAGATGAACTTCTTTCACCAGAGGGCACCCTCTTTTTACCACACATAATATTAACTCCTAAGAAAGTAGGATAAGCACGGAATCTAGTACATGAAATTAGTTTAATGATTAAATGGTGTCCTTTCTGTAGGTCATGAAAACTGCTTAATCTCACTCCTCTGTGCAAGCGGAGAAAGAAGGTGGCCTGTGGAAACACTACTGAGCTAGAGACATCACAGCCACACCATGCGGATCACAGTTAGCTATACTAGCAGTTATTCACATTCTAAAGCCACTGATGTTGACATGATTTTTGTCCTTAGAAAACATGGGTGTGAAAGAAGCAAAGAATACCCAGAAGTTTCTCTTTGAAGGAAGAGCAGCTCTCTGCCTCTGATTAAACATCATTGGTCTGCACCAAGGGTGACAAGTAGCATTGGACCATTTTAGCACAAAACAAGACCAAAATATACTCTCCAACTTTAGCCTCTCATGTATAATAGAACTCCATTTCCTATTACGTCAAGCGGAAGTTTCATGTCAGCTTCAGAGCCAATATCAAAGCCTGTGATTTGGTTTCTAAGCTCATAACGGAATTCCTGATTAGGGTGAGGACTACCTTGTCAAAATCCAGACAGAAAAGGATGTTGAATCATTCAAAATTAATTTCACACACGTCCCCATTAAATCTTCCCAAAGAATCTAGGGATGGGATTTGTCTCTCATTTCTCATGGTGATGCTGTAGCCAAAGTTGAAGAAGGATTCTTTTTTAATCAACAAAGCAAAGACAAATCCCCAATGTCTGTACATCTGTCCCCTCCAATGCATCTTTTTGTAGAGTATCTTGAGCTTTGAATTCTAAACAGTTCATCTGAAAGCTATAGTAATATTTTCTGGTAGGTAATTTATAGAAGTTTCTTTTGAGAGGAAAGTATACTGTTCTTTATAGTGTGGTATAGTCATATCTTTCACTAGAGAAGGAAAGAGCCATGCATTCTGACTGTAAAATGGAGATAATATTTTTAATAAATGTCAACAGTGCTTTGAGGATTTACAAATTACTTAAATAATAGGTTTGTGTATTTGTGCATGGTTGAAATCTACATGCCATAATTCAGTAAAACTCTAAGTGGGTCTATTGTTTTACCATTGAGTTCCAGGTCCCTAACCAAAATGCCTAAGTCATAGCAGGAGGTCCCCAAATAAATGCTTGCTGAAGAGTTCCTTAATGAAATTGATGAATAAAGTACATTTAGCATATAAAGATTGGTATTCGTAGAGCTGAGTGCCATTGGGACTGTCAGATGCAGAGACTCAAAGAGTGGGGCTTCGGCTTGTGGCTGCTTTAAGCCAACTAAGACAAGAAATACCAAAATAATACAAATATGTTTGCCTTGAAACTCAGAATTGGGGACGCAGAAGGTAGCTTAGTCATTAAAATGTTTGTTGCTTTAATACTTAATTATTCAGACTTCTCTTAGCTAGAATTTGAACATAGGAAAGTGAACCATTGGGTAACCAGTGAGATATGTTTTGACCAAGATGGTTTATACATGTCTCAAAACTTCCTGTGTGACTTCTAATTGCTATGCAAAGATCTCACTCTGAATATAGCAGGATGATGTAAAGGTTCAAAGTGGGCAACACAAAGAGCTTTTTCTTTTTCTTTTTTCTTTTTCTTTCCTTTTTTTTTGCAGGTGATATTCCTTTGCATATTATGCAAGAGGTGGTCAGGATTTGCAATATTATTTGTAGCATTTCAGTGCTGGTTTGGGGGAATTAAAAAAGAATTATACTTTCCACCCTTAGACTCTTGAAAAATATATGCTATATATGTTGGTACATCAGTTTTGTAACTGGCTCTTTAGGGAGTGAAAACCTCAAGTAGTAATACAAAAACAATTGCACTGAGTGACACACCCAACAATTCTGTCCCTGGTCTCTGCAAATCTGAGAAGTCTCCAGGAAGCGATTCATGAATATAACAAGAGCACTGGCCAGGGAGACAGGGTTCCTGGAGTGCTTGCATGTCAAGGGTCAGTGGCTAATCAGTATAAAAGTGCCTGGAAGGTCTTCAGAGGCTACATCAAGAGAAAGGATATGTTACTGTAGATTGCAAGTAATGTGAAAAAATAGTTATTTTGGAAGGAAAGAGAAACTCCTGCTGTATATATAAAACCCATGAGCATTTATGAATGCATACCTATGCTGTCACTCACTTAACTCTACCATAGTATTATCCTAATGCAGCCACCAGAAGACCAAACCAGCCACTGCAGCTGTGTCTAAATACCCACTGTGTAATTCTAGGGATCTTGAAAGCAAGGCTAAGTACCAGTTCTTAGCGAGTGATGTTTGAACAGTGTGATAAAGGCACTATTTATGATTGCTCAATAAGTGAGTGACTTCTGGAAATAGAGAAACTTATGCTCTGAATTTGTTTTTCGACGTGGAATATCTTTAATAAACTGAGGTTCTGGTGAGGAAGCAATGTGGGGATGAAGAGAAGTCCAGCTGGGTACAGTGGCTCACACCCGTCACTGCACCTTGGAAGCGGGGGATGCAGCTGTGAGGCCAAGGCCATCCTGAAGGGTTACGTAGTGAATACCCAAGTTACAACGTGAGACCTATCTCAATAGCAACAACCAAAAAGAAAGAAAAAGAAAAAGAACAGAAATTCAAAATAAGTCCAATGACATACCTCCTCATCACTTAATTCACACACACACACACACACACACACACACACACACACACACACACGCACACGCACGCACGCTAGCACACCCGCACACAATGCTTGTAAAGTTTCTGAGCTCAGTTCAGTGGCTAGCACATAGTTTTGACACCTTATTTTTTGCTGTGTGTATTGATTGACAAGTAGACTTTATGAAGTTCTGTGAGGTTCTGGGGGATCATAAACCCAAACCAAAAGCAAAAAGCCAGATATTTGGAACAAGTTTCTGCCTAGAGAGCCCAACCCGAAGACATCTCAGCAGCATCAAGAAGTCATGTTCGAAGCTTCCTGCCTGCTATTCCTGAACCTCATGCTTATCTCTTTCACACATTTTTTGGGGTTGATAGTTTAAAAAAGGAATTTATAGGATCTAGGTTGGGAAGATTTTTTAAATCATTTTTTTTATTTTGTTTCAAATGATTTTATCTCAGTTGGTCTCAGTATTCTTGTGCTCTGTTAATGGAGTAGTTGAAGTTAAAAACCCATAACTTATGAACAGACAGAATAAATTCTTTGATCCTAATTCTTAAATTTATTATCTCTGTCATCATAAAGAAGCACCTTGATTTCTGGATGCTTCTGCTCTTTCATTTAGTATTGCAATAAAAAATATTTGCAACCCAAGCTTTGCATAGAAATGGCCACATTGGTTAGCAGAGTGAGGGTTTCTTCTAACCTTACATCTCCCAGGGAAAAAGGCAGTCTGCAGGAGGTATCCACCCTTTGATTTGCTTGTGGAGTGACTCCTTCATCCCAGGCAGTGTTCTACTTTTTAGGAGAAATCAATAAAACAAACAGAGAAAAGTCCAGGACTCACAAAACAATTGCAGATAATAGTATTCTATAATATAAAGGAAAAGTATACTTAATAATTTGATTGTCTTCAAAATCTCTAATGATAATTGAATCTTTTTTTTCTTTATTGTTCATAATGAGTTATATTGTTTAGTGGGCCAACCATGAGTTGTTATCCCCAATACCCCGTTGCCCCCCTTCCCCATCCCCAGTCAGCTGGATATCCTCCTCCGTGGGCCGTCTGGATCAGTCTTTGTAGTAGGGGACCATGCATAGCTCATTCTTCGGCCGGGCTCTCATGTCTCAAGTGTGTAGTTACTGAGGGTTGCCAGGTCTCTGCTATTCTCCCCCACCATGGCTCTCACAATCTTTCTGCCCCCTCTTCCGCTCAGTTCCCTGAGTCGTGGTGGGCGAGTATTGAGGCTGCTATGGTGTTGTGAGCTTAGGGGTTTTTGTGTCGAGATTCGTTGGTTTCTGTCACACTGGCTTATCTTTTGTTGATTGGATGGCTATGGCTGTGGGTGCCTTGTACATCCAATCATTCTCTGTGGGGTTCCGTATGAATCCTCCCCTGTATGACTGTGGTGGCTCATCTCATGCCAGGATCTCATCTTT
>PVHP010022020.1:0-28815 GCA_004024765.1 Zapus hudsonius
ACAGAGAAAGATGCAGGTGCAAGAGGAGTTCATTTTGTATTTACATTTTTATTTCTTTGTAAAAGGACAAATATGGTCGCACCAGGGCTTCCTGCCTGCAGACACACTCCATACACATGCACCACTTTGTGCCTCTGGCTTTAAATGGATACTGGAGAATGGAGCCCAGGCTGTCAGGCTTTGCAATCAAACACGTTTAACCACTGCACCATCTCTCCAGACCATTGTTTATTTCTTTTATCCAGCAAGTTGTCAGGATCCTTAATGAATCTCTAAAAGTATTTCATGTCAAAGTTCTTTCTCTGTCTCCACTCCATGGTGTCTAAGACCTTGACCATCACCAGCCAGGATACGTCCAGCAGTCTGCATTTGGTCTTCCCAACTTCGTTTTCTGCCTGTTACAATCTAGCCACTCCCCTCCCCTCCCCTGAGAAAAATGCCTCACTTTTAGCACACATCTTCATGCCCAGGTAGACTTTTGTGACTGATTTTTGGCTCTTCTGTGACATAGTCATCAGTCTGTGCTTCAGTCTTAGTTAGATCTGAACCACAAGTGCATTTATATTCACTTTTCCTTGGCATATATTTGTTCATGCGTGTATCCTCTTATAACCTAGCATTTGGCTGGTTTTTTGCATGTGTGTAGCATGTGGCATGTGTACATGTGTGTGTGGATGCATGTACACCGTGTGTACACACGGAGGCCAGAGAGGATGTTGGGAGCCCCCAATTTCTCATCTGTGTGTTTCCTTGAGATGGGTCTCTCACAAATTCCAGATTTGCTGCTTTTTACAAGCCCCAGTGTTTTTACAGGACTACTGTTACAGATATTTATGGTACCACCCAGTTGTTTATGTGGGTGCTGGGGCCTTGGGCCCTCATGCTTGTATGGGAAGTGCTTATCCATTGAGCCATCTTTCCAGCTCCCTAACTTGTATTTGATTCAATAAGAACCCTTCAGTTACAGGTGACATAAACTATAACTCAAATTGGCTTAGTTAGAAGAAGGAATTACATTAGCTCGTGTTTCTGTGGTGACATACTAAGACCTTCATAAGAACAGAGGAGGCTGGCTTAGCTCACAGTGGTGGAGGTTCACGTCAGGGTGCTGGCATCAGCTCAGTTCTGCTGAGACCTCTCTCTCAGCTGTCACTCATGGCCCATGGAAGTGGTAGACACGAGAGCAGAACAAGTGGCCACATCTCAGTACAGGAAGCCAGATGCTGGGTGTGGCCAGGCTCAGGCTTTCCAGCAGTCCTTTCCAGAGAATTTTGTAAGGCTGCAGGAGAAAGACTCTAATCCTTTTCAAGAAAGGACACACCTGCAATTGCTCTAAGAACCTCCTCCTAAACCTCACCTCAGAGCACTTCCTGAAACCACCATGCTGCCACCAGGCTTCTAGTACGTGAACCTGGGGACACTCTAGCATCACAGGAAGTTAATGCCTCACTTAACTGAAAAGTTCAAGATAGCCATGTTAGCTATGGCTTGCTAAAGAATTCAAATTCTGTCACCAAGATTCTGTTTCCCTCTCATGTGCGAGCTCCCTCCTCTGTAGCTGGCATAATTCTGATACCCACAAATGGACAATCATTGGGAAGCAGACTCACACCACCCCCTCCACCAGCCAAGAGCAAGTGCCTATTCCTAACCCAGTCACTGTGGCCAAAAGAATGAGATGCTTAGATTGGCCTGGAATGATTGACAGACTGACTCATCCCAGGTATTGAGTCTATGGGCAAGACACAGATGGTAGGGATGATGTGGCTGGAAATGGAAGGTGTCATTCTCAGAAGGGTGGACGTGCTCGAGGTGAGAGGAACAACAGATGCCCCACATATATACCCCCGCTCTCCTTCCATGAATGACTACATTTTCTACCACCATAATCCTTCCCATTGGATCCCTGTGAGTTCAAGGCCATCCTGAGACTACATAGTGAATTCCAGGTCAGCCTGGGCTAGAGTGAGACCCTACCTCAAAAAACCAAACCAAACCAAACCAAGCCAAACAAAACAAAAAGTCCAACCCCCCCCCCAAAAAAAAAGTCCTCCCATCTAGGTATTTCAGATAACTCCAGGTCCATGAGTATGATTCCTTGCCGTCTACTCAACTAAGGCTATATGAGAAAATTACCTACAAACCACCCAGTATGTAATGACAGGGAAAGACAGGACAAGGGCAACGAAAACTCCTGTTTGGAAAGGTGAATGATGGCTAGCACACAGTGGCCTGCACACACCATACCTTGATACAATAAAGCAAGAGTTTCCTAAATGCGAGGGGAGAAAGTCCTTTCATTCACCCATCTGCACGCCATATGTTCCATTCTTGGAATTTCCCTCCTCAGTTGCTCCTCCATAGTTACATCTGTAATGGACAAGGGGATGATACTTTTTTAGAAGCCACACCTCTTCCGGATTTTCTTTCCTGAGATAAGGGGGATTGGGGAAAAAAAAGCACATGTTATGGCAAAAATACCTAGCCTTTACTAAGAAATAGCTGTGATATTCTGTTGTATAGAGTCATTGCTTTCCTAGCCTCATTATTAATCTTAGTAGAGTCATGTGACTACCTCCATTGGAAGATGAGGGAAGTAATGTGTCTCACTTCTAGCCCTTGTGCTCAAGAATTAAGTTAGCCTAGCCAGGCTTGGTGGCGCATGCCTTTAATCCCAGCACTTGGGAGGCAGAGGTAGGAGGATCACCATGAGTTCAAGGCCACCCTGAAACTACATAGTGAATTCCAGGTCAGCCTGGGCTAGAGTGAGACCCTATCTCGAAAAACAAACAAATAAAATAAAATAAAAAAGAAATAGTTTTGTTTCCCCCCACTTCTTCTGGCTGCATTGGAAGCCTGGACCATAGCTGATTAAGGGCTCTGCTATCCAGACTTAGTATATCTCTTACAATACAGTTATCTTTAATTCTTAGTAAGTTTTTAGTGTATTTACGGCTGGCCAGTTCCATGGCGGGGGTGGGGGGGTCCCAAAGCCACATTTTCTTAAAGCTCTAGTCTTTATCTTAAGCTTTTGTCATTGACAATTTTTATACATATACATAATGTATTTTGCCCATTCTCCTCACTCTCCCAACCCCTTCCGCTGAACCCCTTCTGCTTTGCAATTAGTCCCTCTTCTACTTTGATACGTTGGAGTCGTGTTTTGTTTTATTTCCTTCCTCCATCGCCCATGACAGAAGGCTGATGGACTCAATGTTGTGCAGCTCTCGGGCAGATAATGACAGCCACTGTGATGTCATGAATGCAATGGCCGTTTCATTTCCAGAACGTGTTCCAAAGCACTTTTCTCCATCTGTGGGTTCTCACATTCTTTCTGCCTCCTCTTCTGCAACGTTTCCTGAGCCTTGTAGGGCATGATTGAGATGTCACATTTAACACTGGCCACTCAACAGTCCCTTGTTCTCAGCACTTTGACGAGTTTTGAGTCTCCCAGGTCATCACCGCCAACTGCCCAAAGAAGCTTCTGAGGCCCAAGATGAGAGCAACACTAATCTATGAGCAAAAGCACGAATATGTAGAGGGCAATTTGGTGGACACAGATATCTGTGTAGATGGACAACAGATAAAGCTGCTCTCAAATCTGGAAGCTGGCATTGGTTGTTTCTGTCTTTTCGCAAAAGCCCTTGGGAGTCTCCTTGTTGTGTGGCCGGTATTTTGCTTTCTGCCTGAAGGAAATTTGACAACATTTTTTATGCCTTTTCCAATCCTTCAGGATCCCAGATTGTTGAAGTTTATGTCATTTCGGGTTTTCTGAGGTAGGGTCTTGCTCTAGCCCAGGGTGACCTGGAATTCACTATGTGAATGAGTTCAGGGTGACTTTGAACTCATGGTGATCCTCCTACCTTTGCCTCCCACGTGCGGGGATCAAAGGTGTGCACCACCATGCCCAACTTAAAGTGATTGTTTTTGTTTTTTTTAAAATATTTTATTTATTCATTTTCAAGCAGAGAGATAGAGATGAGAGAGAGAGAGAGAGAGAGAGAGAGAGAGAGAGAGAGAGAGAGAGAGAGAGAACCAGGGTCACCATCTAGTGGGTCTGGCTCATGTGGGTCCTGGGGAATTGAACCCAGGGCCATAGGCACTGGAGACAAGTGCCTTAACCTCTGAGCCATCTCTCCAGCCTTTTTTTTTTTTGTTTTTTTGAGGTAGGGTCTCACTCTAGCCCAGGCTGACCTGGAATTCACTCTGTAGTCTCAGGGTGGCCTCGAACTCATGGCAATACTCCTACCTCAGCCTCCTGAGTGCTGGGATTAAAGGCATGCATCACCACACCTGGCTTTAAAGTGATTTTTAAGAAAATATATTTTATTTATTTGAGAGAGAGGGAGAGAGGGAGAAAGAGGCTGACAGAGACACAGAGAGAGAATGGGTGTGCCAGGGCCTCCAGCCACTGTGAAAGAACTCTATCTAGGCACATGCGCCACTTTGTGCATCTGGCTTTATGTGGGTACTGGGAAATTGAACTTAGGTCCTTCTGCTTTGCAGGCAAATGCCTTAACCTCCAAGCCATCTCTCCAGCCTGATTTTTAAAAAATATGGCCTAGATATATCAAGCTTAAGCCTAAATTTAACTCTTTCTCATGCAATAAATTAAAAGCTACCAAGTAATAATTGATGTCTTCTAGAATCTAACCATTGAAAAACAAGCTCTTTTACATTTTATTTTTCATAGGCAAATGTTCTGCATTCCAGTATACAGCAAGTAGTGTTTTAACTTACTGCTTTGCTATTAAAGACCCAGCCAAATAGATGGGGGAGTGGGGTCTTGTCAGAAGCAACTGATTTAAGAGTTCGGAGCTTTTACTTATCAATCCCCACTTCTGGTACCAATTTGTGGCTATTTTCGTTGCAAGTAATAGAATAGAAGAAAGTAACACAGACTGGCTTATAGGCAGAGAGAGAGAGAGAGAGATAGAGATAGATAGATAGAGAGAGAGAGAGAGAGAGAAATATATTGGTGATTGGCTCACATAACTAAAAACAACCCTAGTGATATATTTAGCTGAAGGCTCCAAGGGCTTAAGCAATGCCATGAGAATCTTTTTCCTCTTCCTCTCCTGGCTCTCTGTCTGCTGAGTTGGCTTTAGTCTTGGGTTCCATATGGTGGCTTCTGGCAGCTCCAATTCACATAATCCTCAATGTCAGCCTTCTCGATGGAAGACTGCATGCCTCTTTCCCGAATGTGCCAACAACAGTCTTCATACATTTTGCCAGCTCTTAGTAGGACACGTGGCCAGGAAAATCAAGTAGATTAATCCTGATTCACATGGTCATTTATGCTGTGAGAGAGGAATAAACACCTAGAAGACATTGAGCGTAGTAGAGGAGGGAAGTCGAGCTATGATTATAAGGAAAACAGTGAATAGATATTGAGTAGCAAAAACAAACAGGAAATGTGTCTCAGGCTGGGGAGATGGATCAGCGGTTAAAAATGCTTGCTTGCAAAGCCTGCAGGCCCATGTTTGAGTCGCCAGTACCCATGTAAAGCCAGATGCACAAAGTGATGCATGTGTCTGGAGTTCGTTTGCAGCAGCAAGAGGCCCTAATGCACCCATTCTCATTCTCTCTCTGTCTCTCCTTACAGATAAATAAGTAAAAATAAATGTGTCTCATTAGAAACCAATGCACAATGTTCCCTAACACGTTGGTTTTATCTCTTGCATTGGACTGCAAGTGTCTCAGGAGCAGGGCTGATTGATGGCCTCTTCTTAACGTTCTTACAGACTGAAGGAAGAATACAGATAGCCTAGTAGAGGGACGGCTCACAGAGGCAGGGAAAATGTAAAAGGATTGAACAAGAACTGGCAACAAGGAGAGGCCGGCCAAGAGCCTGGAAGAGCAGGGGAGGGGAGCTGTGAGGGAACCCAGTAGGAGCTGTCCCTTGGAAGGGAATGCCTGACAAAGACTGCGACTATAAATAGAGAGATAAACCAAATCTGGGGAATAAACGTTTGTCCTCTTTCTCTTCCATCCTCCCAAATGTTATTGGTACCCCCTTGAGCTAAACCCAATCAAACACCAGAGTGTGCCTGGGAACAGTCTGTAGAATCTTTCCAGTATAAAGCAAGTAAAAATGAGTGAATAACAAATCTGGAAGAGCCAGTGGAAAATTACCAGGATATCCCAATCATATTTTATATAGCAACTCTAAATAAAAACAATTCCAGTTTTGTTTTCATGATATAGACTGGTTTTTATGTGGAACATAGTTTTACCCTTTTTGACAAACTTGTTAAATATATAACTAATGTGGTTTAATTTTATTAGCATTTTAAGATCTTAACATTCATGAATTCACACACACCAGAGAAAGTCTTTTGTAAGCCCGTGTACTTAAAAAGCTATCGTCTCTGTATTGATACAAAACTCTGCAAGAACATTATACCTGACAATCCATCAGAAAGCCCTAGTGCGGCACTTGTCAACCGGTGACAAATTTGATGAATGTTTGATGATTTGCAGAATCATTGAATGAATAAATTAAAATATTTCAAGCCAGACTATAAGGAGAAAGCTAGTTGGGTTTTCCTTGTTAGAGACTGAAGCTAACTATCCAGTATCTATGAGTCCTGTCTCTTATAGTCTGACCCAGGCATCTCAGCTCTGATGGGGCCTTATCTCATAAAAAAAAAAAAAAAATGGAGCTGCAATAGCTTGTCAATCTTCAGAAGTAGGAAGTTCTATAATCAACTGTAATGCTAATAAATCCACTAGGAAGTCCATTTCATTTAAGGGACCATTCCATTTTTAATATAAAAGTGAGTCTCCTTGTGGATTTGCCATTCAGCTATAAGAAAAATAAACATACGTGTCTCATTATATATGCTGGTATTAAAAAATGTCAGTCCAAGCTGTTTCTCTGAAAGATTTATATTATAGTTAAGACAAAAATGCATATTCCTGTTCTTTGGCACTTACAGCACTTACCTTCTAGTCTACAGCAATGTTTCTCAGAGTTTGATGAGACTATGGAATTCCCCAGAACTTTGTGAACCTAAAGATTCTACTTCACAAAGCTTGAGCTGACCCCCAGACCTCATTCCTAAACATTTCTTCTTCCTCTTCCTCCTCCTCCTTTTCTTCTTCTTCAAGTGTTTTCGAGGTAGGGTCTCGCTCTAGCCCAGGCTGACCTGGAATTCACTATATAGTTTCAGGGTGGCCTTGAATTCATGGCGATCCTCCTACTTCTGCTTCCCAAGTGCTGGGATTAAAGGCATGTGCCACCACGCTGGGCTGAGATTTTTTTTTTTTTTTACAGTTAACTGGATTTTTATTTTTATTTTGAGATTTTATTAAAAAACTGTTTTTTTTCTCTTTTTGAGGTAGGTTCTCACTCTAGCCCAGGCTGACCTGGAATTCACTATGTTGTCTCAGGGTGGCCTGGAACTCATGGTGATCCTCCTACCTCTGCCTCAGCATGCACCGCCATGCCCGGCTTTGTTATTACTTTTTGTAACCCAGGGCTGTGGACTTGCTGAACAAGTGTTCTATTGCTGAGCTACACTTTCACTATCATCATTATGGTTTTTTTAAAAAATATTTTATTTGCTGGGCGTGGTGGCGCACGCCTTTAATCCCATCACTGGGGAGATAGAATTAGGAGGATTGCTGTGAGTTTGAGGCATTCTGAAACTACATAGTGAACTCCACATCAGCCTGGGCTAGAGTGAGGCCCTACCTTGAAAAAATATTTATTTAATTTGTGTGTGTGTGTGTGTGTGTATGTGTGTGCACTCCAGAATCTCTTGCTTCTGCAAACACTAGACACATGCACCACACTTTCCAGCTGTTTTTATGTGTGTCTGGGGATCAAATCCACACTTGCAGCCTTTCCCAGCAAGCATCTTTAACCACTGAGCACCCCCAGCCCACTATCATGTTTTAAAGATATTCTTGAGAGCTTGTTTGGAGGTTCTAGCAGGGGAGCACAGCTACTTGGGTACCCTGACCGAAGACCAATTCTCCTCTATCCTGGGAGTGGTGAGGGAGGAAGGGGACACCGCCTAGCCAGCCAGATCAGCTGAACTAACCCAGGCTGACAGATGTCACAGCCAGATAGATCACTGTCATATACAATGTTTGAAAATATTCTTGTTAATATGGGATCTCATTTTATTTTTGTATCTTTGGTAGATAAATACTCATATTAGCCATTTCAAATTCTTTTTCATGAATATCCCGTGAATTACTTTATCTTAAAATGTAAATCTTTTGTAATGTCTCCTGTGTCTAAATATTTGTATCTATATTTAATTAAGAGAGTCAACAGGGCTGGAGAGATGGCTCAGCGGTTAAGGCACTTGCCTCCAGTGCCTAAGGCCCTGGGTTCAATTCCCCAGGACCCACATGGGCCAGACCCACAAGGTGGTGGCCCTGGTGTGCACGCTCTCTCTCTCTCTCTCTCTTTCTCAATCTCTCTCTGCTTGAAAATGAATAAATAAAATATTTAAAAAAAAAAGAGAGTCAACAAAAATCATTGTGGGCCTGAGTGCGTCAGGTATTAAGAACTCTGCTTGTCATTCGGTCCCCACCCACCCTCAGCGTCTTTCCTCTTGCTAATCATCCCAAATGTTCAAAGTGTATACCCAATTCTAGTGATGGAGGGAAAGCTGCATTCCTTCTGGGACTCATGTGTTTGTGCTGGTCGGGCGTAGAACTCATGTGAGGAGAGGAGAGAGGGTCCGCTGGATCCTCAGGGATAAGCCTGGGGCTCTGATTGCTCCTTAGCTCTGTGAGCGCCAGTGAAGTGCGACTGACATGTCCCGAAGTCAATACTAGAGCCTGTGTGTCCCCATCACAGAACCCATGTTTCAGAGGTTGCTCTTCCAGGTTGCCTATCCTGCTCTGAGCACTTCTCAGTCAGCAAATGAATACAATGAATTACATTTCCTTCCTTCCTCCCTCTCTCCTTCCTTCCTCCCCTCCTTTCTTCCTTCTTCCCTCCCTCCATCCTTCCTCCCTCCTTCCTCCTCTTTCTTCTTTCCTTCCTTCCTCCCTCCTTCCTTCCCTCCTCCCGCCCTTCTTCCTTTCCTCCCTCCTTTCTTCCTTCTTCCCTTCCTCCTTCCTTTCTTCCTCCCTCCCTCTCTTCTTCCTTCCTTCCCTCCTTTCTTCCTTCTTCCCTCCCCCCTTCCCTTTTTCCTTTCTTCCTTCCTCCCTCCCTCCCTCCTTTCTGGAATTCACTATGTAGTCTCATGCTGGCCTCGAACCATAAACTTCCTACTTCTGCCTCCTAAATTCTGGGATTAAAGATGCATAACCATGCCCTGGTAAAGCTATATTTTTAAGACAAGAAGTATTGGACTAAAAGGGTAATAAAATACTAAATTAATTGATCAATCAAACATTATTGAAGGAAATGAAAGTACATTTGAGGCAATTTTATTCAGTGTGTTGGTGGGTGTTGGTGTGTTAGTGTGGGTCAGTCATAAGAGTGAGTATGGAGCTCAGAGGCCAACTTCGGGTCAGTCCTCACCTCCCACTTTGTTGTGGGGCAGGGTCTTTCTTTGTTCCCCTTCCAACTCCATTTGCAAGTGTTCAGGGAATTCTTGGCCACCCCCTCTTGCCCAGGCACACTGGGATTACAAAAGCTCACTGTAGCTTCCAAGTTTTAGTGGGTTTTGGGGATCTGAAGTCAGTTACTCACACTTGGGACAAGCACTTTATCCTCTGAGCCATCCATCACCCCAGCTGTCTCTTTCCTCCTAATTACCAAAGTTTCTCTAATGCCAACAATCTTCTGTGTGCGTCCCTTCTCACCAAAGGACCACTAGGCTTGCAGGAGCCGGACGCAGCTTCCACTTTCTGGGGCCTTTATCCACTGAGCCATCTCTTAGACACTGTGAGTGCTTTTGTGTTCACTTTCTTTAATTCTAGTTCATGCCATGGCTAGAGACCAAATACTATCTTAGAAAGCAAGCGACATTTATTTATTTTTGGTTTTTCAAGGTAGGGTCTTGCTCTAGCCCAGGCTGACCTGGAATTCACTCTGTAGTCTCAAGGTGGCCTTGAACTCACGGAGATCCTCCTACCTCTGCCTCCCAAGTGCTGGGATTAAAGGTGTGCACCACCATGCCCAGCTAGCAAGCGACATTTATATCTGTGCTGATTTTAATAACTCGAAGGGAAGCACACACACACACACACACATATATATATATATATTTTTCCAGGTAGGGTCTTGCTCTAGTCCACACTGACCTGGAATTCACTCTGTAGTCTCAGGGTGGCTTCAAAATCATGGTGATCCTCCTAACAATTGCTGGGACTAAAGGCTTGCACCACCATGCCCACAGTTAAGTAAATTTTGTTGCTGTTGTCGTTTAAGTTTTTAAATTGATTATTGAACTCGTGGCAGTCCTCCAACCTTTGCCTCCCAAGTGCTGGGACTAAAGGTGTGCGCCACTCTGCCCAGTTTACGAAGCCCATCTATGACCTGTTGAGAATTATTAAGAAGGATGCATATCAGGAAACAGAAATAAAATGGAAGAGGGATGCCAAGGACTGGAGTAACAATGAATCAATCCAACCCAGTTCACATTTGCAATTCCAGAGGAAGTTGATATCTTTGAATATAAAAGATATTTAAAATATTCAATGGTATTCTTTTGTCTTGGTGCTGGATATAGTTGAAAAGCTTAAAGCGATACTTTAAAGATTAGGAACCATAAAAAATCCTGTAGGCTTATCATGCAAATGAAACAGAAAAAAATTACAGTAAGATATTTTGGACTTAGAGAAGAATGTGCCAATCACCAAAACTTAATGTCTAATTGCATAAAAATGCTCGTGCAGGGAAATTAGAAATTCAACAGATGGTTCCAAAATGAAATATTTCTGTCATATATGAGAACAATTGTTCCCCAACTCTCAAATAAAAGTATGGATAATTAGGTCTAATTTAAATCATCTAATTCAAGTCAATTAATTCATTTTATCAAATCATTCAGGGGAATGAACCTCAAGACAAAGTAGCTTTCACTAGAAATATATTTTCTCAATTAATAAATAATTTTGAGGGATTGTTGGCATTAGAAGGAAGATGGTTTCTTCTAATAATAGGAAACAGAGATGCTGAGAAGTCAGGCTGAGCTAAGCTGAAAGTCTCCTCCCTGTTGACTAGCTGTCATGGTTCTGGAAAGACCTATCCAGCCTGTTGGGGGAAAAAGTCATGAAGGGTCTTAACCAGCGGTGGACCCCGCAAGCTTTCCTCCTGGCCTTCCAGGTCAAATGTCCCATCTGGTACAACGGTGGCATGTCTGTTATGGGGGAAACCAACTGTTGTTGCTCCATGGAGTGAGTTCCTGCCTGGTCCTGAAAACCTAACCAAAAGCTTGTGGCTAAAGAGGTCGAAAGTTCTAGGGAGGAAGCTATACTGTTCTTTGGCTAAATGCATATATTATGTCCACTGGGTTGCAGTCTAATTATTTTTTATGCCCATATGTTAGTGCTTTTCTCACTTTTGGTTAAAGAAAAAGATGGTGGTGGCCACTGGGGAGACTCCAAGCTCTGGAAGTGACAGTGGAGTGCTCAGCACTAGGTGAGGCATCTCCATCACAGCCTCCAAGGCTCAGGGACCATTGCTGAAAAGGTGTCAGAAAGAATATAAGGGCCGAGGGAAGGGGAGAGACAGATAGTTTGGAACACTGTCTTCCAGACACAGGCGACCCTTGCATTCATGACCTCGCAGTGGCCCATACACAAGACCTGCAGAATATGAGGGGAAAATACCAAGTCAACAAAACCAAGCATGATAACATCAAAATGGAAGGACTAGTTGGAAAGAAGAAGGAATTCAGTAGAGGGGACATAGGGGCCGGGAGACAAAGGAGAGTGTTGGGTGGGGATTGTGATCAGGTACATGTGAATACGTATGGAGTTGCCAATAAAACCTTAAAAACCAAAGAACATTCTGCATAAAGTTCAGGTCCCCAGCATCCTCGTAAAAGCCTGAAGCTGTGCTGTGCTTCTGTAATCCCAGGGTGCCTAGGGTGGGAGAGCAGATGGAGCCAAGGGGTGAACAGAGAGAGACCCCGCCTGAAAACAGGGTGCAAGGTGGGGACTGAGGGCACACTTGCAGTGAAGCTGGCCCCAGGGTGTCTACCTGTAATGTTACAGGTGGGAGGTTGAGACAGGAGGAATGGCACCCTGGGCTTCCTGGCTTCCTACACTAAAAACTCAAACAGCGAGGGGGGTTACTTGCTGGGAACCCAGTGCTGAGTGTGGGGGAGACAAGACAATCTCAGCCTTTGGCTGACCTGTGAGGCGGAAGAGCAGTAGAGGAGGCCACTCAGCGTCTTCTTTGGCCTCTGCATGTTGGCTCACAGGGCACACACATGCGCATTACATCACATACTCCCCCCTCCGCCCTTGGGACACAAGATCTTGAATTCATGATCTCCGGCCTCAGCTTCCCAAGAAAGCATAGACAACTGACCCACCACACCCACCTTTTCTTCAAATCTGAAGATAACATTTGTATAAGGCATCTATACAAAAAATGTTACTACCAAGGAGTAGAAAACTTTTTTTTTTTTAAATTTTATCTAGCATTCAGAGAAGACAGAATCTTCATCAGGAAATCTCTGGAAGGTGCAGATTCTTGCTGGCCAATAGAAAAGATTAAGGGGCTGGGAAGATGGCTCAGCAGATAAGGGCATTTGCTTGTAAATCCTGTCAGCCTGGATTCCATTACCTAGTCACTCATATAAAGAACTATGGGCATATGTTTGCAGTGTTATGAGACTACACACACACACACACACACACACACACACACACACACTAAATCAGAAATTTAAAAAATGAGTGCATTGTTGATGACTTGTAGAATCTGTATCATTATTATTATTATTATTATTATTATTATTATTATTATTTTGAGGTAGGGCTTCACTCTAGCCCAGGCTGACCTGGCACTCACTCTAGTCTCCCAGCGAATCCTACCTCTGCCTCCTGAGTGCTGGGATAAAAGACCCAGGATACCACGCGGGGCTTAGAATCTATATTATAGTGAAAAATGTTGACTTTTATTTTTATTTTTTTGAGTTTTGCCATGAACTGAAGACAGTACTTATTATTTTTTTTTTTTCAGTTTTTCGAGGTAGGGTCTCGCTCTAGTCCAGGCTGACCTGGAATTCACTATGTGGTCTCAGGGTGGCCTTGAACTCACAGCAATCCTCCTACCTCTGCCTCCCAAGTGCTGGGATTAAAGACGTGCGCCACCACGCCCGGCCTAAAATAATTTATTTATTCATTTTCAAGCAGAGAGAGAGAGAGGGAGAGAGAGAGAGTCAGGCTTATGTGGGTACTGGGGAAATGAACCCAGGGCCTTAGGCACTGGAGGCAAGTGCCTTAACTGCTGAGCCATCTCTCCAGGCCGTGAAGACAGTACTTATTGAATTGAGACAGCTGCTCTCCGATGGAGTGGCCTAGAGGAGGTCATGACCCATCAGCCTGGATCTGAGTGGGAAACAGCAGGCCAGTCACTCCATCCAGTTTCTTCCACCAACTTTTGGCTTGACTTGGTTAGCTCTTTTCTCTATCTTCCCTGGTTTCTGGAATATTTGTCTTCTAAAATGGGACAGAGGTCAAGTTAATCTCCCAAGGAAGCAAAAAACCCATTGCCTTGTCTTACTTTTTTTTGTTTTGTTTTTTGAGGTAGGGTTTCCCCTCTTGATCTAGCCTAGGTTGACCTGGAATTCATTATGTAGTCTCAGAGTGGCCTTCAACCTACCTCCTACCTCTGCCTCCCTAGGGCTGGGATTAAAGGTTTGAGCCATTATGCCAGGGTCTTTGGCTGCTTTTTCTTTTGACTATAAACATTTCTTCCAAAGACTCAGATCTCACCACGCACATAATTAAAGAGCTTTTAATCCAGCACCCCCAGAGGCAGAGATAGGAGGATCGCCATGAGTTCAAGGCCACCCTGAGACTACAGAGTGAGTTCCAGGTCAGCCTGGGTTTGAGCGAGACGCTAACTCCAAAAAAAAAAAAAAAAATACTCAGGTGTCCTCGATGACACTGATTTATGTTTGTGCAGAGTGAGTCTTTCAGGAAAAAGACAGGAACCAGGCTGATAGAATTCCTGTGCTGTGGCCAGGGATTGTATGGTGAGGGGACGTGAGCCAAAATTTGATTATTATCTTAAGGGCAAGATGATTTTGGTCTTTCTGTTCTAAAAGTAGTATCATGCCTTGTTCAGTAAATATATATTTTAATATTTTACTTAATTAATTAGAGAAAGAGTGAGAAAGAGGTAGACAGAGAGAATAGGAATACCAGGACCTCCAGCCATTACAAATGAACTCCAGACACATGTACCACCTTGTCCTCTGGCTTTATGTGGGTAATGGGGAATTGCTAAGCCATTTCTCCAGCCCATTTGTTAATTTTTTTGGTTTTGTTTTTTCGAGGTAGAGTCTCGCTCTAGTCCAGGCTGACCTGGAATTCACTATGCAATCTCAGGATGGCTTGAACTCATGACAATCCTCCTACCTCTGCCTCCTGAGTGCTGGGATTAAAGGTGTGGGCCACCAGGCCGGGCCTCCATTTGTAAATATTAAAAAAATATTTTGTCAATAGATACATTGTATGTGCAAATCTCAAGGTGGTACCCCTATTTCTCTCCTCTCTGTCCCCAACCCATTGGGGACCCCTTGGTGGGCTTACTGGGTCTGTCCATGGGGTAGGGGGTTATGAATTACACAAGAGGTAGCCAGTCATCCCCCTCCCCACCTTTAGTGTGTTGTTGCTGAGGGGGGCATATCTCTTGTAAATCTTTCTGCCCCTTTTCCGATCAGTTGCCTGAGTCATGGTGGGTGAGTTGTGTATATATATATATATATATATATATATATATATATATATATATATATATATATATATATATACTTTGGTTTTTCAAAGGAGGTTCTCGCTTAGCCCAGGCTGACCTGGAATTCACTATGTAGTCTCAGGGTGGCCTTGAACTCATGGCGATCCTCCTACCTATGTCTCCTGAGTTCCTTATTTCCCCTTTTAAACCAAGATACAGGGAGTGAGCATTGGAGAGGCAGCGTCACTAGATCTCTCCCAAGTAAGCTCCTGGTGGAGGGCCCCCCCATCCACACTACAATCCAGTTCTCCAGGTGCACAGAGATAGGGCACATTTGCAGCCCCCAGGCCCTGGTGCTAAGGGCCTCTGGCCAGTCTCCCTGTCCCAGGAGTTGGCCCCTCTTCAGTTTGTTCACGTGATTGGTGTCCTCTGCTTGGCTTAGCTGGTCATTACTACCTGATTCCATTGGAGCCAGAGCTCTGGCTTTCTACTATGACTGGATTGAAGAACTTGAGGTTTTCTTTTTTTTAAAAAATATTTTATTTATTTATTTGTAAGCAGAGAGAGAGAGAGAGAGAGTCCAGATGCATGTGCCACTTTGTGCATCTGGTTTATATGGGAACTGGGGAATTGAATCCAGGTCCTTAGGTTCTGGAAGCAACCACCTTAACCGCTGAGCCATCTCTCCAGCCTGAGGTCTTCTTTTTTCTTTTCCTTATTTTTATTATTTATTTGCAAGCAGAGAGAAAGACACAGACACACAGAGGAGAGGCACACAGAGGGAAACCAGAGCCGCCAGCCATTGCAAACTCCAGACTCCAGCACCACTTTGCGCATCAAGCTATACGTGGGCACTGGGGGATGGAATCCAGGTCGTTGGGCTCTGCAGGGGAGCGCTTTAACCGCTGACCCTGATTTTCTTTCTTTCTTTTTTTCCTTTCTCTTCTTCCCTGGGGTTGTCTTCAGTGTAAATTCAGAACCGGCGCAGGGATGGCGTGGAGGCAGGCGGGGGCTGAGCACACCACTTTCCCGGGCCCGTGTCCCCGCACGGTCCCCGGTGAGGAGGCGGCGGGGACGGGGCTCTGGGCAGCCAGCGGGGCCTCTCCTCCTCCTCGGGCCCGGCCCTGCCTCCCGGGGGCTGGAGCTCGCCGCCCGGCCGGGCCCGGCCGGACTAGAGGCGCCCGCGGGCTTTGTCCTCCAGCGCGCCTGGCCCCGCCCCTTCCCAGGCCCCGCCCCTTCCCAGGCCCCGCCCCCGGCCCCCACTTCCCGGCCGCGGCGGGCCGGCCACGCACGGGTTAAGCCGACGCGGTTCCCGGCGCGGAGGGATCCGCGAACGAGCGGAGCGCGGTGCTGAGGCTGCCTCAGCGGAGAAAAAAAAAAAAATTAAAAAAAAAATGTCCGCCTGAGGAGACCCACAAGTTCCGTTCGGGGGCACCGCGCAGCCGCCCCGGGAGCGAGGGCCGGCCAGGCCCTCCGCAGCGAGAGCCGCCCTCCGTCCGTCCGTCCTTCCGTCCGTCCCGCGCCGGCTCGAGGGAAGCGCCCGTGCGGCCCGGCGCTGCGCTGCGCTGCGCGGCGCGGCCGGGGAAGCCGGAGCCCGAGCCCGCTCGCTCGCTCGCTCGCTCGCTCTCGCGGCCCGGCGCGGCCCGAGCGAACTTTCCCCGGGGCTGGTGGATGCGGAGCCGGGGCGGAGGTAACGCGGCGGGCGCGGGCGCGGGCGCGGGACGCCGCCGCCCTCCCGCCGCTCCCGGCCCGGCCCGCGTCTCTGCAAGTTGAGCGGAGTGAGCGGCGGGGGAGCGCGGGCCCGGGGCGCGGGCGGCGGGCGGGCGGGCCGGGGCCGCCGAGCCTCATTGTTCCCCGCCGCGGGCCGGGGCCGGGGCCGCCCGGCACGGAGGAGGCCGGGTCTCCGTGCTCTTTTCCACGGACGCGAACCCCCGGCCGTCCGCGCGTGGGATGCCTTCCGACCCCCGCCCCACCCCCACCCCGGGCCCCGCCGGGGACGTCCGGGCGGCGGCGGCCGCAGACGCGGGCCCGGGAGCGGCGCGGTCGGTCGGTCGGTCGGTCGGCGCGCTCGCGGCAACTTGTCCCATTGTTGCCCAGGACCGAGTCACTTCTCGGCTGCCCCCCTCTCCCGGGCCGGGGTCCCCGCGCCGCCCCCACCCCGCCCCGCCGGGGAAACTTGCCCGTGCCCTCCCGGGATCCCCCCACCCCACCCCACCCCCAGCCGCTCCCGCTCAGCCCGCCCCCTGCACCCCCAGGACCAGCACCGGCACCGGCACCGGCGGAGCGGCGGCTGAAGATGAATCCCCAGCAGCAGCGCATGGCCGCGATCGGCACCGACAAGGAGCTGAGCGACCTGCTGGACTTCAGCGCGGTACGAGAGCTTCCCTCCGCTCCCCCCACCCCCACCCCCACCCCGGGGTCGCCGAAGCCGACCGGCCCGGAGGGGAAAGCGGCCCGCGCGGGGCCCGGCTCCCTCCCTCCCTCCCTTGGCTGGCTTCAGCGAGCTGTGCTTCTCGGGACTGCGGTCCAGCCCCGAGTTAGACACCTGAACTTTGATGGAATGTCTAGACTTGTTGATTTCAAACTTTAATGCCGGAGCGGGTCATTTCATTTGACCAGTTCAAAAGCAAAGCAACGAGCTTGGGGTTCACCCTGGTGATTATTAGGGATTTTTTAAGACTTTATAGTAAAGATTTTTTCCCCCTTTTACACTGCTTCTCACCATTTCCCTCCCCAAGACCTCTCGTGGCCCTGGTGTGTACCTGGAAGATGTCAGCTGCTAGACAGTGCTAACTAACATCCCCGGCCTTCTGAGCCCAGTAGTTTGGCTTTCTAGGCGGAGGTAGTATCCGTGTGTCTACCGAATGCATAATCTTCACCTGGGAAATGACCCAAGCATCCAAGGTGAACCCTCAGCCCCCTGTCTGCTTTCCTGTTGAATCCCATTATAAACTATGGCTACTGCTCTAGAGAACCGGGTTCCAGCCACCCTGTGTAGTCATGTCCGATTGCAAATGCTTATTAAGTCATGTTAACGTAATGAGATTCACCGAATTCCAAAGTGAGGACCATGAGTTAAAAACTTACTGTTTAATTGTCGTGGATTCTTTCATGTAAATGACTGGGTTTTCCGGGTACCGTTCTCCGTGTGAATGTTAGCTTCAGTTTTCTTTCGAAGTCTCCATGAAAATTACAACTTTGGGCTTGCAAGGAGCATGGAAGACTTCAAGATTCACCGGACACTTCGTTGTTGTTTTGCAGATGTTTTCTCCACCTGTTAACAGTGGGAAAACCAGACCAACCACACTGGGGAGCAGTCAGTTCAGTGGATCAGGTAAGATGATGGTGGAAATCAGAAGCTCATATTCTGGTCTTGGGATACATTGTAGCAAAAAATCATAAAAAGTGTTTTATTGTCTTTCATGCCATTCTTTATTCGGAGTATTAAAACTGAGACAAGCATTAAAGGTTCGATGATACAACCAGGAAGGAAGCATTTAATGTGGATTTAAATTTGTTCTCCTTTCTGTGTATTTTGAAACTGAAAATTGTCTTGAAGAGGAGGGATTATATTGCATCTGTGTACTAGAAACGCGCCTGAAGAAAATGCACTGTGGTCCTTGGGTGGTCCCTTAATAAAAAGAAAGTCTTTATTGACTATAACTATATAGATCTTGCTACATTTTCAGCTCATTAGTATTATTAAAAACCCTAGGGTCTAAAAAATGGATGATTATTGAAAATGTATGTATAAATGATGGAATTACGTTCGGCAGTAATTACTAAGGTTTATTTTTAAAAAGGGCTTGTATATTGGAAATCTGTAGGAAAGCAATAATTTGTGGATGGTAATTTGAAATGTTGTATGTTAATGAATTAAATGTTAGAAAGGAATAGAGACTTAGATTTATTTAAAAGACACCTATCAGGTGACTGAATTTTGTTCTGTAATCAAATTACATTAGGATAATATTCAGAGTAAGGTTCCTTCTAGCTTGTTTTGGGGATAGATTTTATATATACATACATATATATATATATATATATATATGTATATATAAAACTATTTTGTTCCATTACTAAGCATTTTTCTTTCTAGAATTTCAGGAGCCAGGAATATTCTAGTACAGAAGCTATAATATCCGCTCAATTTAAATTTATTCTTTAGTGCCCAAAGAAATGGGGAGGAAAAAAGAAAGAAAGCCAGAAAGCAGTAACAGCATCATCTTAATAAACTAGGTGTCAGATCTCTGGGCTGAAGCTCAGTAATTCCAGTGTTTTTGTTTACCCTCTTGAAAAACTGAGAACAAGACATCTGGAAATAAGGTTAATTTTATAAACAATTTAACATTTTATTCTACTTCACATTTTAAAAAATGTTTCTTTAAAATTACACACTTGTTTAGTAAAATTTATTTTTTTTATTATGCAGTTACAGTTTGTGGGGAAGCTATAGCATGTCATTTAACATTTCAAATAAAAGCATTTTTGGACTTTATAAGGGCTAGTAGTATTCTTAATGAAAAAGATACATGAAATGTTAGCCAAACCCCATCTTTTCTTACATTTCCTTGTTTCTTGGTAATCATTGGAAATTTTTCACTTTTTTGGGATATGGGAAGAAAATTATTTGTAGAGAAGTGGCTGTTTTCCTGTTACTTTACTAGTATTTTGAGTGCATTTCAATTTTTAGAATTAAGTATTCATTCTTAAGAAATTTCAGATTTGTCCAGGACATGGTAGGTACCTAGTATATTTCCTTGAATGAGTACTGATTGCTGTTTCGTACTGTTAGTTCCAACTTGTGAAAAATATATGTAATTGGCCATTGGTTAAAAATAAAGACAAAAACTTTAGAAACTTATTATAAGAGCGGTCATGTCTCCTTAAACTTGAGAGTGGTCATGCAGGTCTGTGAAGTTATAAAGTGTGGGTTGAAAGTGGAACGTGGACTGTAAGCCTGGCTTTGGACTGCCAGCCTTCTTTCAGTAGGTTGCAGTCACAAAACTAGTTTCCGGTGTGGTAGAGTCTCACATGAATTCTTTTCAGAATAAGGAGTTTTTTAGTTTTACTTGCATTTATTTTTTTATCCATTGAAATTTTGAATTTACATGCTTGTATTCCAAGGACATAACAATATTTAGCTGTGTGGATTGTTTAGAAAATTAGAAATAAGAAAAAGCCATGACTTTCACTAATTACTGAGAGGATTTAAATTTTGAGTGGAGAAACTGGCATGTAATTATTTCATAACAGTATTCTGGTAGACATGGCTTCCCTATAACTTGTTATTGTAAAGGAAATGTTGACTAAATTGGGACAGTTGTATTTTTATTTATGTACTATGTATACTTTATTGACATTTGAATACTGACTGGTCTTGAAGGGTACTATGCAATACACCCTCATGCCTGTTTATTTGCAGCACATAAGGGTTTAAAGAACTCATTTTCCTTTTGAATGAAGGGCAGCTTGTAAAGATTAGAATTGTTTTACCTTGGGAATAGCATGTGTGAGACCTTAGCACTTTGCCTGTTTTACAGTGTGCAGTATCATTTCTTTCCATTATTTGTCCTGTAAGAGGAAGACACAATTTATAGTGGGTTGATTTTTGAAATCCAGTCAAAATAAAGTACCATGCTTTTAGAATGTTTTTGGCTGAAAGCATACAATGTATGCTATGAAATGCAACTTTATTTATTATTTATTTTTGGCTTTTCGAGGTAGGGTCTCACTCTAGCCCAGCCTGACCTGGAATTCACTATGTAGTCTCAGGGTGGCCTCAAACTCATGGTGATCCTCCTACCTCTGCCTCCCGAGTGCTGGGATTAAAGGAGTGTACCACCACACCCGTCTGCAGCTTTATTTTTCTTTCATTTCGGAAGTGAAACAAATTGCCCGGTATTTAACACCATCAACTGTCATTGTGGATCAGATGAGCATGGACTTGTAGCTTGAGGAGTCTGCATGATGTCATTTTGCCACGAAGGTGTTATTTCTTTTGAACGATAGCTAGACTGGAGGTTGGTCAAGGAACACTTGCTGAAAGGATTGACAAGCTAGAGCTGGGTTAGGTTTCTAAGTCTACTACCCCTTCCAGGGTTCAATATGTGCATCTAAATTGTGTGTCGTGTTTCCAGTGTAGAAGATGAAGTATGTTTATGGTTTCTGAAGTTTTTCTTTGTTAAGTTTTGAATCCAAGTGATAAGAGATGTTGGAAAGGAGTGATATATCGCCTTTTGATTTGCTGTCAGTATCTATTGAGTGTGTGTCTCTGGTGCTTCTGTTTATAAAATTATTTTAGCTAGGAGGTAAAGTTTGACTTATCCAAAGCAGACTTACAACAGTATACATTCATCTTGCTGAAGATTTATTTTTGGAAATAACCTAGGAAGTCTTATCTAGGAACATTTTAGAAAGACTGGATGTGGTAGTGCACCCCTGGAGTTCCAGCACTCTGGATGCTGACAGTGGGAGCTGGAGAGCAGCTAGCTCCCCTTCCCCCCAACAAAGGGATGGAGTTTATCATTCTTCAGTTAACTGATCAGTTGGACTAGTGATAAGCAAATTGAATTCTCAACAGTATTGTTTTTATTAACTTTTTGTTTGGAGATTTGTCTATAATTATAAGAAACAGCAAACACAGCTGGGTATGTTGGTACATACCTATAATCCTAGCATTTGGGAGGTAGAGGCAGGGAGATTAGGAGTTCTAAGCTTGAGTTTGAGACCAGCTTGTGCTACATGAGACCCTATCTCAACAAAAAGAAAAAAAAAAACAAAAAATCACAAACTAAATAGGCAAACAACTAACCACCCAACCAAACAACTACACACAGATCCCAGGTCCCTCTTTCCCAGCTTTTTCCTGTGGCCACACTACTAAGCTGTTATATGGTAAGTGTCACAGCTAAGTTGCTGGTAGTGATATAGTTGAGACATCCTGAAGCTGCCCTCTTAGGATTGCATACGCTTTTAAGATAGCTGAAAAAAATTTAAGATTATTAAATGACTACTCATCCTATTAAATATTTCAAACTGTTGTAATGTTATTTAAACACACCGGGGGGGGGGGGAATTTGAGAGAAAAACCAAAATTTTGCCTCTATCTTTGAACCTTAACTGTAGTAGGAACAAGAATGGTGTTTTAAAATAAAAAGGGGCTTGAGATACGGTTTAGTGGTTAAAGGCACTTGCTTTGCAATGCCCAAGATTTGATTTCCGAGGAAAACCCAGATGCAAAAAGTAGCATATGTATCTGGAGTGAGTTTGCAGTGGCTAGAGGCCCTGGCACACCCATTCTCCCTGTTTCTCTTCTTTCTCTCTCTCTGCTTGCAAATTAATAAGTAAAAATATTAAACAAAAGAAAATACAAACTTTGGAAATAGAAAAATTAGAGACAGAATTATAACCATGAGTATTGGGTACTCCAGAGAAATTCCCAGTGTTGAGATCATCATGGCATACAGTAGATCTGAGAAACAGCTTGATTAGATCACAATATTTTGGAGACTTGTTTATTCGACATCATGAAGCATAACTGGACTTTATTTTTGCCTCCTTTCACTAATAGCCTAAATACAAATTCTGACTTTCTGACTTTCACATTATCTTTTCATATATTGTCTTTGAGTTTTAAGGTGGTTCTCAGAATAGGAAGGATAAAGATACTCAGCTTTGAATATAATCACAGTTGTTTTTACATTTCAGAATTTGTCTTTTTATTTATTTATTTATTTATTTATTTATTTATTTATTTATTTAGGCAGGGACTTAACTCTAACCCATGCTGCTCTGGAACTTTCTCTGTAGCCCAGGCTGTTCTTAAACTCACAGGAATCCTCCTGCCTCTGCCCCTGGCTCATTTTGGTTTAACAGGACCATAGAGAATACACTTTCATTAAAGCCAAAATAGTCTTTCTGTTCTTGAACAATTGGTAATCGTGCCTGGAGTGTCACTGTCTAATGTTGCTGAAGACTTGGGTAACTCGTTGCCAGAGAGTATATTAACAATATTAGATATGAATTAAAAAAAGGGGTGGGGGACTGTTTCTGGAAAATGCATGAGATATCTTTTATTAAAAAATCACTTAAGATTGCTTTCGAGCCAGGTGTGGTGGTGCATGCCTCTAATCCCAGTACTCAGAAGGTTGAGGTAGAGGATTGCTGAGTTCTATGCCAGTTTGGGACTACAGAGGGAAGTCAACTAAAGTGAGAGCAACAACAAAACCCGAACTACTGCTTTTGTGGGTCACTCACATACTTTTAGAGGCAGATGTTGAAATTGCAAATGTGATGTGTTTCTATTTGGGAATCAAATGAGAAAACAACCAGTGCAGAAGACTGATGAGTGGGAACTTGCTTTGTTAACCAGTTGAGCCAGGTGCGAGCTCTTTGTCAGTTCACCGCATACTACTTTTGTTTTTTGTAGCCTGGCCTTCTGGGAAATAGAGGTCACAGACTGGATGTGGAGATGTTTCATTATTTAGATGTGAAGATAGGATGTAAAGTTGTAAACTTGTAGCATTAAAATGTCAACAGTTGTACTTCAGGTCTATAGTAAGGTTGTGCTATAGAGTGAACTAGCTTAACAAATATCCCAAAATTTAAAATTTTGAGTTGACTTGTGAGGGAGATTGCAAAATTAATTTAAGTTGGAAAAGAATTGGTCTCCCAGGTATGGAATAGTGTGAAATGGGAATTTGGTATGTCTAAGAGCCTATATAGTTTGGTGCAAGAGAAGCTGACTTGAATTCATTACCACTTCTGATTTCATCCCTCACACTGTTCATATCGCCAGACTTCATGGGTTCACATCCACATATTAGTACTTGCTAGCTAGGCCAGTCACCTAATCTCTTTGGGTTACTGTTTCTGAGTTTGTTAAGTAGGACTAATAATACAGCTACTCTCAAGTTTGTTATGAGGGTTGAAGATGATATTAAACGTAAAGCTCCAAGAACAGTACTGGTGAGCTGGTGGGAGGGAAGGGAGAAGAAGGCTGTGCTGGTCTGGATGCTCAGGCTTGATTTTGCTGCAGTGTGGGAAGTAGAAGTGCAGGATTAAAGGACTGACCAAATCCCCATACATGAAGCAGGTAGCATTGCCATAACATTAGGAGTGGAGGGTTAATTCTGGACACAGTGAAGGTGGGGCATGGTTTAGTTCAGTGCTAGAGCAGTTGCCTAACATGTTTGAGCCCTTGAATTTGATCCCTGGCACTGGAAAAATCAAACCCCTAGAGGAAACTCGTACCCCTTAGAAAATACACAAAACAGGTACCCAATAATAACAAAAGATTCATATGCACAAAAAAGAAAAAAAGTCATCACCTGAGGCTTTTGAGAGATTTTTAAAAAACTTAAAAAAAGGACAATTTTCATATATGTATATAAAGTATTTAAATTATAATCCCCTCCTGTTACCTTCACTTAGCTTTCTTCCCCCCATCTCCCTTTCACTAAATCTAACTGGAGATTTTTTTTTTTCTGGAGATTTTTAAAAGATATTTTTATTTATTTATTTGCAAGCAGAGAGAAAGAGATAAAAGAGAGAGATAGATCTGGTTATGCCAGGGCATCCAGCTGCTGCAAATGAACTCCAGATGTATGTGCCACTGTGCATCCATCTTTTTTTTTTTAATTTTAATTTTTTGGTTTTTCAGGGTAGAGTCTCGCTCTAGTCCAGGCTGACCTGGAATTCACTATGTAGTCTCAGGCTGGCCTCGAACTCTCGGTGATCCTCCTATCTTTGCCTCCCAAGTGCTGGGATTAAAGGCGTGCGCCACCACGCCCGGCTGTGCATCCATCTTTATGTGGGTACTGGAGAATTGAACTTGGGTCATTAGGCTTTGCAGACAAGCACCTTTATTACTGAGCCATCCCTCCAGGCCCATTGGAGATTTTTGAGAGGGGAAAAATCCTGGGAAATTAGTTAAGATGTTGGTTTGGAAAATAACAGCAGCAGCCTACCATAGTATATCTGCCTATAAAATTAATATATAGTCATGGTAAAGAAAATTGGAGAACACGGGCTGGAGAGATGGCTCAAAGGTTAAGGCACTTGCCTCCAGTGACTAAGGCCCTGGGTTCAATTCTCCAGGACCCACATAAGCCAGACCCACAAGGTGGTGGCCCTGGTTCTCTCTCTCTCTCTCTCTCTCTCCCACTGTATCTCTCTGCTTGAAAATGAATAAATAAAAATTAAAAAAAAAAAAAGAAAATTGGAGAACACAAAAAAGGAACAAGAGGAAAAAGAAAGCCTTAATTCACTATGAGAAAGCAGTTATGTTTTATTTCCTTTGGTTTTTTTCTTCATATAGTGATATTTGTCAACTTGAAAACTTAATGATAGTTTTATTTTATGTCCTGTTTTTTTTTCTCTGCATTTAGTATTCTATCATGAGCATTTTCTCATGTTAAAGGTTCTTTAAAATCGTTGCATGCTTTTGCTTGGAGTGGATGTAGCATAACTTAAATCTGTTCTTACTGCTTGATGATTAGGGATTTTGTTAATTTTTTCACTACTATAATTTGGTAGTGAACACTTATTGTATATGTATATAAGTGTTTTTACCTACATTTGGATTTCTTTTGGATAGGAGATTAGGATTTATTTTTGTTAGAATTAAAGCTAAGTGAGTGAATGAATTCCTTAGGGAAGTGAGCTGTGAGCTGATGTGTGATGTCAGTGACGGAGTTAGATGTATAGGATCTGACTAAGATCTGATGTTGGCGTATTGTCTATAAAGTGAAGAGTGTTGTGATGTTTGCCACACATTAGTATTTGCACAGAAGTGGCTTATGCAGCTGCTAGAGAGCATTTCAGTCTGACTGGTGCGTATAGAAAAAAAGAGGACTACTTGGAGTCTTGTCAGGGAGTAGCCATGAACTCCTACTTTCGGGAGAGAGACCGGGTAGAGTAGTGGCAGGAGTTGGCCTTCAGAGCCACAGCTGGGCTGGAATCACTGTTAGCAGATTATTAGCCCAGTGGCCCCAGCTGAGCCATTGGAGTAATCTGAACCATACATACCTTTCATTTGCAAAAAGTAGATAATAATACCTGCTTTTAGAATCCTGCCACACAGCTTACTCTAAGTAGTCATTGCTATTGTCATTCTGGTACCACCTTCTTCTCCAAAGATTCTCATTCTGTAACCCAGGCTGGCCTGAAGTGAAGGCAATCCTCCTGTCTCAGCCTCCCAAGTGTTGGTTTTATAGGCATGAATCACCATGCCCAACATTTGGCACTGTCTTAAGTAGTATTTATGGTAATATTGATGATGATAATTACAGTCTTATAGCCAGTGTTTACTGAATTGGTTTTTTATGGTCGGCATTGTGCTAAGAAGTTGACAGTGTTAGTTCATGTTGCATTGTTGGTGATGTGACTGTGGGAGTGAGGAAGAACCCATAAATGTAACAACAATATAGCTTTTTAGTGCTATAAAGATGCACATGTTGTTACAAGTGTTACAGTGTCTAGAAAGCCCAAAAGAAAGACCTGTAAGAGTAGCTATAAAAGGTCATCTGGTAACTAAGAAACTTCTCTTTATTTTCCTCCCTTCTCTTGAGATTTCTTTCTATTATTATTATTATTATTATTATTATTATTTTTTTTTTGGTTTTTCGAGGTAGGGTCTCGCTCTAGCCCAGGCTGACCTGGAATTCACTATGTAGTCTCAGGGTGGCCTTGAACTCACGGAGATCCTCCTACCTCTGCCTCCCAAGTGCTGGGATTAAAGGAGTGCGCCACCACGCCCGGCTCTTTCTATTCTTGTTACTTTGTAGAGCAGGTGTTAGAGAGTGCAAAATGAGTGTCTTCTCTATGTTCTCCCATTTACTGAATTCTTTCTGGAATGAGTTATGCTATAGTAGGTAAATAATGTAACAATTATATGGTCTGAAGCTGGGTGTGCTGGTTTCTTATTATAATCCCAGCACTCAGGAGGCTGGGATAGGATTGCTGTGAGTTCAAGGCCAGCCAGGACTACCGAGTGAGGAGAGCCAGAATGGTTGGGCTGGGGGAGATTGGCCTATGCTGTCCTCAGCAAGAAACCCAGCTCTAGTGCATGCTCTGCCTGTTTCATTCCTGGACCTCTTCTTGTTCTCCGCAAGTCTGTGTGGGGAAAGGATGGTTTTATAGGCAGGAAACGTTCATAAACTAAAGCATAGATAGACTTAATAGTGTGATTATCATTTGAACCTGTTTTCTGTTTCTGACCAGGTCATTCTATAACTTGAATATGCCTTTGACATAGGAAGAAAAAGTCTGTTTTCATAGAGAAGACCTTAATTTTTGTTACATGTTTAAGCAAGCAGGTTAAATGGGTGCCCTCGTAAAGACTATGGTGAGTCATCCAAACTGCTGCAAGCTGTTTGGGGACTTAAAGACCACACAGAAATGAAAACAGACTAGGGATTGGTTGGTGAATCAGAGACAAAATCTTCAAAATAATATAATAAAATAATTTGAGATAAATTACAGAATAAAAATATTGCCATTAAAAACTTGATTAGCATGCTTTGTTTTGGTTATTAAAATTGGAGTTAAAAGGGCATGGTGGTGCACACCTAGAATCCCAGCACATGTGAGGCTGAGGTGGACTGTGAATTCAAGGTTAGCCTGGTCTACATAATGAACTCCAAGCCAGTCTGTGCTACCTAGTGAGACTGTTTTTAAAAAGCCAAAGAGGGGGCTGGGCGTGGTGGCACATGCCTTTAATCCCAGCAGAGGTAGGAGGATTACTGTGAGTTCCAGGCCACCCTGAGACCTCATAGTGCATTTCAGTTCAGCCTGGGCTAGAGTGAGACCCTACTTCAAAAATCAAAACAAAGCAAATCAAACAAACCAAAACAAACAAAAGCCAAAGAAACAAAGAAGCAACAATTAGAGAAAAGTGGTCCAAGAGGTCATTCTTTCTGTCAGATTTCTCCAGGTTTGTGATAATATATCTGATGGGACGTTTTAGTCATAAAGTGGAAGGCAGCTCCCTCAAAGTTGTTGGTGTATTTGCTTTTGGTGGTTAGCCAGTGACCTGTTGTGAGCAGGGTTACTTACTTCATAACTACTATACCACCTTCCTATTGTCTGCAAACAGTGAGAGCAGGTTGGACCTAAAATGATGATGGCTGTCCCAGGCAGTGAGCAGACAGAAAGAGGGTTAGAGTTTGGGTCATGGCAGGATCCCTGCTGGGAGGGAACCATGGTAACCCAGCCTCTCTTTCCTGTAGGAGTATCTGATTTTGAGGTTTGCTTATGCCATTGGCGAGGAATAATGCTAGGCTCACTTCGTTCTTGCTTTATAAACATGATGTGGCCATATAGTAAGTTAAGGGTATCTGAATGCACTTGGAGCAGTGGTGAAAATTCAAAGTTCTCTTCTTAACTTTCAGGGTCCCCTTAGGCTCTGGCTGTTGGGCAGCCATATTGTCTCAATACTGCCTCTTATCTGGTCAGAGGCCTGTTGGCTTACATTGTTGAAACTGAATGGGTGATTCCACCTTGGAATGAAGTTAAGGAACAAGTTTGTTTTCCCTCAATATGAATTTCTTGGGAACATGTAGACAAGTTGGATAGATTGTAGCCATTTCAAGACTATCTTAAATAATCCTTCTTAACTCTTATGCAAGTATTTTACATTGATAGTATTTACTATTTTATTATTTGACTCTATTTTCTTTGCCAAAGACCCATGTAGTCCCTAAATTAGAATTTTGAAATCCAGAAAGGCCTGAAATACTGCCCCTATAAATTTTGCATGAGATATTTTGGTGGTAATATGTGGTTTAACCTGCCAGTGACATTCTGTTTTCCTAGTTTATGTATGATTACCAGGTGCTGGGCTTGATTTGTAACAGGTAATTGATTTTTCTGGGCTATACCTGATACCATGAATTTCAGAAAAGATTTTGATAGTAAAGATAGCCTTCTCTCCCTCTCAGATAGTGCTTTTAGCCTACAAAAATCTTTCCCTCCCTCCC
>PVHP010022021.1:0-28833 GCA_004024765.1 Zapus hudsonius
TTGTTTGCTTCCTATGTCTCTCGTGTTTTCTTCCAACAGGAAGATTTGCCACCTGGTGTGAAAAAAAAGCAGAGGAGACCTTCCAGAAATGCCAGCTCCCCTCTTCCCTCCCTGCAGCGAGAACAGAAGCCAATTCACACGTTAACTGAAGGAGGCAGCTGCCTTTCATATTTGTACCAAGTGCTGAGCAAACCAACCACCTGCTTCCCAGGGGAGGGGGCCGGGCTTGCCATCTAAGGCCCCAAGTCTTAGCTGAGGGTCTGGTGAATTTCAAGGGAGAGAAAACCTTTAGTGAAAAGCTAGCTTAGCTGATCCAATTACTACAAAGTCATTTCTGACCTTGGGAAAAACAGAAATCAAAGCCAAACCAACCACCAGGCCTGAAGTGAACCCCGAGTTTATTATCACTGTATCTGCAGGTTTGCTGACTCCACAAACGTACCTTGAGGTGCAATATTTGCCAAGCTGGGGCTCTGAGGTAGCACTGAAGGTGTCTAGAACAGGCTTAGGGGCCTTCAAGGCAGCTGCATGCCACCTCCCCCCACTAGGGTACAGTGGGGATGTTCTGGTCTCCCCGGGACCTCTCTCTCCCCCTTGTATTCTGCATTTGTGATACATGCACATGTGTGCAGGTGTGTGTGTCCCATGTGCACCTGCATGGACGAAGCCAGAGGAGACTGCTGGGTATAGGCTTCCTCTATGGCTCACCAGCCCAGGAAATTCTTTGGTTTCTGCTCTCCACAGGACCAGGGTTGTAGGCACACGTGGCCACACCAAGCTGTTTACATGGGGGCTGGAGAACTCAGGTGGTCTCAGGCTCCCTCAGGCCCTCATGCCTGCACAGCAAGCAACCTTACCCACTCAGCCTTCTTCAGGGCCCGTGAAGGACAATTTGGCTCTGGAGTTCTTTCAACTACAAGCCAACGTGAAGCGTGAATCTGAAGAAAAACAGAGGTTTCTTTATAGAAGTGTAACCTTGGAAGGAATAGTCAAGGCAGAAGGATCAGAAAGAATTTTCCAGAAGAGTATTATTGCAGCATAATGTTCAGTCTCATAATGTTGAAAACAGACAGGGAAATCTCCGGAGTCCTGGAATTGAGAATATATCTTCATTCCAGCCTCTTTTAGCAAGAGGAGTTTTTCTGGAGTCATAATTCATGGTTGAGTGTTATCTCCTCAGTATGATTCCACTACCTTCTGGCTTCCCTGGTTGCTACTGGGAAATAAATGTCATCCATGCAGGTGAGTTCTCATTCTTTCTTCCTGGCTGTGAGGTCTTGTTGACTCCACAGATTCCTTGAAATGCACCTCAGAGTAGAGTTCTTTTTGTTTATTCTTCATTGCATATGTCGTGTCTTCTTTAACCCGATGCCCTCCTAACTGAGCTGTTTTAGCACCATATGTAGTCTCTTCCATTGATTCCTGACTGAGCTCAGACAAAAATTCTCTTCCAATATTGCCTACCCTCCATTCACTCTCTTCTCTCCTTTTGAGATTTTTACTTAGATGTTGACTAAATTTCTCATCCTATCTACAGATTGATAGAATTTTTTTCCTCAGGAAAACACCTGAGAAAAATAACTTAGGGGAGGAAAGATTTATTTTGGTTCAGGTTTCAGAGTTTTCAGCTCACAGTTGACTTGCTCCATTGCTGTGGGCCTGAGGCAAGACAAAATATCCTGGTGCTCGAAGAGACTCACTCACATCACGGCAGCTAAAAAGAAGAAAAAGAGGAAGAAGGAAAATAAGGAGGAGGAGGAGGAAGAGGAAGAAGAGAGACAAAGAGACAGAGGCAAAGACAGAGAGCGATTGCCCAGGACCAAGATAGACAAGGTTGTCCTCAGTGACCTCCTTTCTCTAACTAGCCTCCACCTCCTATTAGCCCATCCATCTACAAATGAATGAATCATGGTAGCACCTTCATGATCCAAACACCTCTCAGTAATAACACCGTCTGGGAACCAAACCTTCATTCAACACATGAGTCTTTAGGGACACTTTATGTACAAACTACATCACCTATGTATTGATTCATGCATCTTAATATTTTTCTTTGTTGTTATTTCTTTCTTCATGGATGGGAGATAGCTCAACCAATAAACCTTGCTAGCATGAGGACCTGAGTTCACACCCACATAAAAAGCTGGGTGTGGTGGAATGTGCTTATAGTTCCTGCTCTGGGGAGGCAGAAACCGAGGATCACTAGGCTCACTGGCCAGGGAGTCTAGTCTAGTTGGCCAGCTTTAGACAATAAGAGGCACTGTCCCAAAGGAGATGGATGATGTCCCTGAGGCTGACATGAGGCTGTCTTCTGCTCTCCATACGTACTCACACACATGTGCACCCATAAATATATGCATATATGTATGGGTATATATATATGCATACCCACCCCATACACAGTAAATTTTTTCCTATTTTCTTCTAGTTTAGTACTTTTAGCCATCTAAACTTTTGTTTAAACTTATTATTATTCTTTCTCAAATATGTCTGGTCATTTTTTAATAATCTCTTATAGTGTGCTTATATTTATCATTCCATTGTTTTTAGTTTATCTAAACATTTAATACATGACTTCATATTCTGAATGTAGCCATTTCAATACCCCCCTTCTCCCCCCAAATAAAAAACCCTTGCAGGTGGAGGGGCTTGATTAGTTATAATGGTTTGTTTCTTGTGTATTTAATGATCTTTGATTGTGAGCTTATATTTGGTTGATTTTTAATCTTTGAAAATCCTGGGAAACTGAAATTAAGATGCTTTCCTTGGATACAAGTTGCATTTGCATTTGGTTTTTCGACAGGTTAGAGTGTTCTTGAGTCCTGGGTTTACCCTCAAAGCCTTGGATTTAGCTCCTATAGTCTGCCGATGGTCCAATCAAGCCTTGGTCACCTGGGGGAAAGGCTGGATACTAGCATCTGTCCTCTGAGCAACCCTTAACCTTCACATGTTCTTGCCATTTGCAGCACTGGCTTTAATTCATGGCTTTAAGCCATTTTGGGGTCTTGTAGGATTATATACCATAAATCTGGCATTGGGTGACTGTTGGGTTTGTGTGGGATCTGGTGGCTCTAGAGTGGAAACCCTTAGAATCTCTCTGGTCCTTCAGGATGATGGTGATCTAACTTTGTAGTCAAGCCTGGTGGCCTGTAGTCCCAGAAGTCAGGAGGCTGAGGTGGGAAGATTGCTGCAAGTTTGAGGCCAGCCTGGGCTACATCGTGAGACTGTGCCTCAAAACCACTCCCCCCAATCCAAGTTTATAGCTTACCTCTTACCTTTAGCTGTATGACCATTTGAGACTCTGTCTGGTTATCTGTGAAACGATAATTGGAATTTGTCCTTTGGAGTGAGATAAAGAAGATCACATAAGAACACCAATGCCTGAGGTTCTCAGCCTTTCTCCCAGTGCCACACATGTGCTAAGTCTGTATAAGAACTTAAAAAGCTTGGCAGGGAGGTAAAGCCTACAGTAATCCATTCTTACTGCTACTACTAATCCATGGGAGGTGTGTTCACTCACCACAGGCACAGCTAAGAGAGGTGATGTGAAAAAGTAAAACATCCCCCAGCCTCATGTGCTTGTGATTAAGCCTCATACTTGATCCCCAGCTGGTGGAGCCTTTGCAGGGGGCTTGCTGGAGGAGATCATCTCGTGTCACTGGGGTGGGCCTTGGAATTTTAGAGTAAAGCCCCACTTACCAGTGCTAGTGAGCTCACTCTCTCTGCTTCCTCCCTGCTGCCATAGAGATGTGACACCTAGCTGTCTGCTCCTGCCATGCTTTCCCCACCATGAAGACGCTTCCCCTTAAAACTGCAAGCCAGAAATAAACCCTTTCCTTGCATGAGCTGTTTCTAGCCAGGTGGTTTGTCCTAGCGCTGAGAAGGTAACCGTTACACCAACCACTAATAATCTCACCCTACCCTAGATGGCATTTAGTGACATACTACAAAATTTAAATTCTAGCATAATATAAGACAAAAGCACTTAGAAAGCTTTGGTATTCTACGTCAGTCTCTAGGCTGCAAAGAGCTCACTCAAACTGCTTGTGGCTGAACTTAGAGCAAGAAGTCATTGGGATTTAGCCACTTCCTCCACTGCACTTTCCTGGGTGTGTCTTCTTTTCCTCTGTTCACCCCAAGTTTCAGTTCCCTGCTGTCTCCACCTGAACATCCACCACTAACTACCTCCTCCTCCCGTAGCTCCCTGCTCAGGTCCTGAGAACAGACATCAGAGCATCACAGAGAATCTGCTGAGCCAGGGCTGTGAAAGGGCTGCCACTGAGCCATCTTTGGACCATCCACACTGTCCGAGGAGACAGAACCACAGAGCCAGAGGGGCTGAGGGCAGGGCAGGCTGTCACTCATGGCTGATAATAGCTGGTGACTATAACAATTGCGGAACTCAACAATCATTACCTCAATTAATACTAGTTTCTCTTCTGCTAGAAACTTCCAAAGGTATGAGGACAGGTGATGTCAGGGTTCCTTCTGGCTATTTATTTATTTATATGTGGTTCTAGAGAGAGAACTCAGGGCACTGTGCATGCTGGGAAAGTGCTCTACCACTGCGCTTCATCACTAGCCCCAGCTCTGGGTTTAATAGGATGAACACACATAATGGATGGTATTCCTGGTAGTTTGGAATCCTTGATGTGCACCCATTTCAGCTTGATCCTATATATTGAAGCAATAAGAAGATCACTAACTTCTCTGAAATTACAGAGGACCTTAGAGCTGAGCCTGTAGGCCTAGGGTAGCCTAAAGATTAACAGGATGGTGTGACTCCTGGCCCCATCATTTATTAGTTGTGTGACCTTGGGCAAGTGTCTGCACCTGTCTGCTCCTCATTTTCCTCATCTGCAGAATAAGGATAGTGATTATCCTTACACAGTTGTCAGATGGGTAGATAGTCACAAAGCCCATAGTCTGCCTATCATAATAAATGTGTAGACTTATGTTATTGTACTCTTAAGACATCCAGAGCTCATTGTGCAGACTGTATGCAGCTCTGGGGTCCCAGTTCCATTCACCTTGGAGAGCTGTGAGTCCCTTCTTAGAATCACCTGAGACAGAAGTCCTGTAACACAGCTCAGAAAGCAGACATTTCCCCTGGCTTTTACCTCATTCTGCTATAACAGCAAGATCTCGTGTCTGCTTTGTCTTCCTATTCTCAAAACAAAGGAGACATGCCTCTCACCTGTGTGTCAGGTGGATCCACAGTTGGAAATGAGCCTGTCTTTGGGTAGTGGAGTCAGACAACAGCTGGAGAGAAGAGAGGCTGAGAGCATCCAGTGCCCTCCTTCCCTGACAGCCTTCCCTCAGAGGACTTTCCACTTCAGCTGAGTGCTGAAATCCTGCCCCTGCATGAGGTTAATCACCCTTATCATAAAAGAAAAATTGCAAATCTTTGGTGTTTTTCCATTGCATACAGTGTTTGGAAGAACATTGTTAATCTCAAAAAAGAAATACATTTGGGATCATGTATTTTTGGTTATTTTTAAATCCTTTCTCCAAAATATTTCACTTCCTTTGTTTTTGGTCCAATTTCTAGCCCCAGGCTTGCACCTGATCACATCTTTCTATAAGGCTCAGACAGAGGAGCACACAGCTGCACACGCATACATGATGCTGTAAAGCGACACTTACACACACACACACACACACACACACACACACACACACACACACACACACAGACAGAGCACGTGAGTTCACACTAAAACAAATAGAAGCTGATACCAAGAACCATTTGTGCAGAGTCCTCAGCACAGTCAGGTGGAGTGTGTGTGCACAATGTCTCTTTATGGAAAATTTAGTTTACTGCCAGTTTGGGGGATGGGAAAGGGAATCATGTGTTTTCAGGGAGGGTCAGAAATTTAGCTGAATTCTTGAACCTTCTAGGTTCTCCATCTCCTTCTTCTGTCTTTGACCTTTACGTGAAATGACCTAGCTTTGAGTGTAATCAGGGTTGGAAGTTATTCCACCTTCCAGCAGGAGATCTTTGAGCCTGGACCTTGGACAAGCTCATAGAGGTGAGGCACTGGGCACTATGGATTGAGAGGTGGTGGTTTCTACCACTGAGCAAGTGTCCAGGAGCAATAACTTTACCTGGAACCAATGCCAAGTGCAGCCAGGTGCTGACTCCAACCCCAGGAAAGCAGGGCGGTCGAAGCAAACACAGACAGTCCCTGTTGAAGGAGAGATGGGAGGGCAGGAAAGAGGAAAGTCTGAATCTATAGCTTTCTTTTTTAGACACACTAGACTCACAAGTTTTCTTTAATTCAGCTGGAACACACTTCATAGCCACCTTGTTTACTTACCTACCGTCTCTGTTTCTCAGAACCAGTTTTGTTCCTATTGAAAAGGAAGCCAGGCCAGGTTGGGAAAATATTTCTTCAGCCAGCTTCTTAGCACTGCTGTGTGAGAAAGAGACCATCTGGTCAGGATGCCCTTTAACTAAGTAAACACACAGAGGAGAGGATACCCAGGGCGGAGAAAGGGGCAGGTTCCTAGGGTTGCTGGGATTGTGGTCACTTTAACTGATCACCCTCAGGCCCCTGCCATCCAGGGAAGTATTGGTTTTAACAACCAGCTCTTGGGGAGCACAGGGTGGGGTACTGATTGGTATGGCTTTCTTGGACCTACCATAGTGAAGTTACTGGGCCCTCAGAGGAAAAGCTGCTCAGTACCCTTCCCTTCCTAACGCTGCAGCCGGGTCCATAACCTCGACAGCACAGGCACATAGAAAGTGAAATGAAATAACCAGCAAGGCATGAGTTTTGAATATCTGTTTTTACTGTGACATAATGACAAGTTTATATAATTTAATTTCAAAGGGTGTATGTCTTTAACAACCAGCTCATAAAGTTCTGGAAAATTTAACAGTCGGTTCTTGTGAGCCAGTATAGTCTGACCTCATGCTCCACAGTCACAGTCCCTCCTCAGAGAATGAATGTGTCCGTGTTAAACCACTCTCCTCAGATGCCAAGGCCACATCACCAGGACAAGTTTGGAGGAGCCTCACTTCTTTAAGAAGATTTTTGCCTCTGGGGCTCCAGCCCTTTGCTATTTTAGCCGGAGTGTGCCCCGATTTTTCCTGATTTCCTGAACCTCACTTGAAGGAGTGGGGGGTACTTGTATCTCCCCCTAAAAATTCTCATAGAAAGCTCTCTGACATGAGAAAGAAAACATTTTAACTGAAAGGTGTCGAGGGAGGCTGTGTACCCACCTCTAGCCTCTGAGCTTCTGAAAACTACTGAGATTTACCAAAAGCACAAGGCTCAAGAGTGCAAAGGACGACAGGGCGTGGGAGCGCTGGGGCTGCCGTGCTGGGACCAAGCTGTGGCCTGTGCTTTCAGCACCAGCATTGCACTGAGGGCTCCCAGAGCTCGCCAGGGTCGAAGGGAAGAGCAAGCCACAACCAGAAATGAAGAGATTCGAGAGTGGAGAGGCAAGCCGGGTGTGATGGCGCACGCCTTTAATCCCAGCACTCAGGGGGCAGAAGTAGGAGGATCTCCTTGAGTTCAAGGCCACCCTGAGACTACAGAGTGAATTCCAGGTCAGCCTGGGCTAGAGGGAAACCCTACCTCAAAAAAAAAAAAAAAAAGAGAGAGAGAGTGGAGAGGGATACGAACGTAATGGAATGGCTTCTTTGGTTTTAAGGTTGTCTGTGATGGCTGCCTCAAGTTGGACTCATTCCCATAACCTCTCATCAGGGTCTTTGCTACATTGTCCCTGACATTTTAATGTCCCTCATGTCCTTCCTAATCCCATGTAGCTTCTATGGCCCATCCATATAGTCAGCCCTTTTTCCTTGTCTCCCTCTGTCATTACTTTCTCATTTTGGAGACAAAACACCAGGCTGGAATCAGCTTATGGAAGGAAAGGGTTTATTTCAGCTTATATTTTCAAGGGGGAGTTTCATTATGGTAGAGAAATCAGGGCAGGAGCAGACAGCCAGGGCATCACATCTTGTCACATCAGCAGGGAGGAAGCAGTAAGAGTGAGCTCACTAGCACTGGCAAACTGGGCTGAATTATTAAATCCCAAGGCCCGCCCCTAGTCACACACCTCCTCCAGTAAGGCTTTCCCTCCCAGAGTCTTCGCCAGCTGGGGACCAAGTATGAGGTCTAAACACAAACCCATGAAGCTAGGGGGAGGGGCATTTCGTTCACACCACCACACCCTCCAACATACTCACCTGGAACTCCTCATCTGAGATAGATTCAGTTCTTTGTCTATTCTGTATCCTTTGCAAGAAAGCCAACATGGACCAAGGATGGTCCACAATGGTATGGGCTAGCACTACCCTGAATGCAAGATAATGCATCTTTATGAGCCTCAGTACTGCTTGAAAATCCAGCTATACATCCCTAGTTAATTCACACCTACACTCCCTAGCAATGGGGAATCAGTACCCCTGACTCAGGTGGAGGAAGATCCTCCCCATTGATCACTGGGTCTCACCATCCCTGGTCCACTTAACACCTTTAGCCCTGGAGCTATCCCCTCCCTCTACTGAGACATGTTATTGCCTTCACCTTGTGCCCCAAACTCCACATTTCTTAGGATATTATAAGGTCCTCTCTCCCTTAGGCCAGGAGCTACAGTAGGGCAGGAGGATGGTATCCCCTGTGTGCCCCTGCTCCAGGCTGCCCCTCATCTCCAGGGCTGTGCTTGGCCAGGAAAAGAGGTGTAAGGGGCAGGGAAGTGCCCACCATAGCAGCCTTGGTATTTGTTGGCCTCGGCAGATATTCAAAGCTCCTTGGGTGAGGGTCTTGTGTAGGTTTCTTGGGGAGTCCCCTGCTGATTTCCTGATGGCTGCTTCCTCTAAGACAGACTCTGCGTCTTCTCTGGTTGGACTCTCCTGTGACCTCTAGATATCCTTTAGTCTGAACCACACAGACTCTCAATGGGCCCAGGGTTCTTCCATGCATCTACATAGACAGTCGAGGTACCATCTCTTGTCCAGGCTGCTAACAACATTTGGTCCTTCTGTCGAGGGAGCTGAGATATCTACCAATACTTTTCTCTCTCCTCTGCTATACCAAGGTGGTATAGCATGGTATACCATGGTAGTTGATCACATAGAGTTGTAAAATGAGTTCTTATTTTACTAACTTACTTATTTCACTAATTAACAAACAGGGTTTTACTAGGTAACCCAGGCTAGCCTCAAACTCATGGCAATCCTCCTGTCTCAGTCTTCCAAGTGCTGGGATTATGGGTGTGTGTCACTATGCCCAGTGTAAAAATGGGTTTTTCAATACCTCTGTTTTGCATGTTTGTGTGTGTGGTAGGTGTGATGTGGTATACATGTGTAGTGTATGCAGGTACACAGATCTGCACACTCTGCATACATGCGAGGTCAGAGGACAATGTCAGGTGTTCTCTTTGCTGTTTCCATGAGGCTCACTGGACCCAGCGCTGCAGTTTTCATCAGTCCAATGAGCTCAAACACAGGATCGGGGTTGCAGGCATACGTGGGCACTGGGGATTGAACTCGTGTCCTCTCCAGCCCTCACACTTACAGGACAAGCACTCTTTCCCGATGAGCCATTTACCCCATCTTGTGTTTTACCGCGTGGCTACCACCTCTAGTTTATAGATGGGGAAACTGAGGCACAGAGAGGTTTAGTAACTTGTCTATGTCATGGTCATATTTGCAATAAGCACTAACAGCAGGACTTTGACAAGGCCAGAGGCAGTTTGGAGTCTTTGCTTTAACCGCTGCTGTTATACCATATTCTGCTAACAAAACTGACCAGACCCAGTTCAGCCCCACAGTGAGCCGTGTCCTGATTTCACTCCTCTTCCAGTTCTTCCCAGAGAAAATGTCACATCGCTTGGTGTACATTATCCCTTTATTACTTATTTATATGCTTCTCATATATACACTTTACTTCTAATATGCAATCCTGAAAACTCTTTTTCCCCTTCTACATTGTGTCTTTAAAAAACTAGAGTTTTTAAATCAGAGTCTCATATATCCCAGGCTGTCCTCAAACTCGCTGTGTAGTTGAAGATGACCTTAAACTCTTGATCCTCCCGTCTCCAGCTGGGATTATGGGCATGTGCCATCACACCTGGCTGATGTGTTTTTGAGATTTATCACTATAGAAATATATCACTTTAGTTCTTTCTTTTCTTTTTTTTTTTGGGGGGGACAGAGTCTTGCTATGTAGCCCAGATTGGCCTTGAACTCACAATCCTTCTATCTAACCCTCTTGAGGATTGAGTGTAGAGATTACAGATGCACACCACCATGCCTGATTCATTTGAGTTTTCTTTTAAATTGCTATATAGTGTAATAGTGTTGGATACACCATAGTTTATTTATCAATATTCTTGTTAATAAACATTTGTTTATGATTTTTAACTATCAAAAGCATTGCTGAAATTAAACTATTTTATTTGGACTTGAGACATGGCTCAGTGGTTAAAGGCGCTTGCTTACAAGGCCTTATGCCACAGGTTCATTTCTCCAGGATCCATGTAAAGCTAGCTGCACAGAGTGGTAGATGCATCTAGAATTTAATTTCAGTGGCAAGAGCCCCTGGTATGACCATTTCTCTCTCTCTCTCTCTCTCTCTCTCTCTCTCTCTCTCTCTCTCTCTCCTTGCAAATAAATAATAAAAATATTTTAGAAACAATTTCGTTTTAATTATGTGTATTTCTTTGAAGACCAATAAGATATGTGTATCTTCAACCTGACTAGACAGTGCCAAATTATTTTTCCAAAATGTTTTTTTCCATCATATTCCATCCAGGGGTGAATGAGGTCACACAGTTTTCACTTCTTTGCCATTGTTAAAACTTAAAAAAATTTCCAGTGTGATAGGAATTTACACGGTGTTGATTTCTGGAAAAAGCAAAAGTTTTTTTTTCACAAATATACATAGATTTCTTTTTTGTGAATATCTATATTATTTGTCTACTGATTTGGAGGAGTTTTTAAAATATAGACTATATGTGTACATATTTATGTGTTTTGTGTTTTCATTTGTGGAATGATATTTTTTTAAAATATTTTATTTATTCATTTTCAATTGGAGAGATAGAGATAGAGAGAATGGAATGATATTTTTTCAATGCTTTATATATTTATGTATTTATTTATTTATTTACTTATTTATGAGAGAGAGGAGCAGACAAACAGATAGACAGAGAAACAGCAGGCAGTGCCACTGTGTGCATCTGGCTTTATGGGGGTATTGGGGAATCAAACCCAGGCTGGTAGGTTTTGCAAGAGAGCACCTTTAACCACTGAGCAATCTCCCCAGCCTTGGATGGTATATTTGCTGTACAGATTGTAATCATAAGACAATTCCATTGAGCATTCTTCTAAAGCTTTAATTTCCCATAGATCATTTAAAGTGTTCTTCCCTATATGAAAGACACAATGTTAGATCTCTATTTCATTTAAAAAGTTTTGCTCTGGGAACAATTAAGTGCCTATTCCACCTAAAATTTATTTTTATTGTCATACGACAAATACCTAATTTTATTTTTTCCCATCTGGATACCGATTATTATCTGCTCCACTGCCTTAGAAGCCCATCGTTTCCCGTGGGGTTAGAATGCCTCCTCTGCTCTTTGTCAAGTCTCCACATATGCGTGAGCCTGTTTGGGGCTCTTTAATCTGTTCCACTGGACTGTTCGTCTCTCATGTATGAATAGCACACTCTTAAATAAGGGAGAATCCTGACAGGTCTTCACATGCTGGCATGAAACTTCCTTTCTCTACCGTGACTGGATTTAGTGCTTTGCTTTTTCATATTATTCTGTAATCAGCTGGTTAAGTTTTCTTGTTTGTAAGGATTTTAAAAATAATATTTGTTATGCAATAATCACACATTTTCAAGATGCACAATGTGTTGCACTTGGGAATATGTCTATACCCATAAAGTCAGCAACACCATCAAGTACAGAAACATTCCTGTGGCAAATAAACTAAGACTGTGCCCATCTGTGCCCACCTCCTGCCGCCACGTCCTTACTTATTCCCCCTGTGTGGGCAGGAATGTGTCTAAGCAATAGGGCACCCTGGAGCACAGGCGATGGGAAATCGCCTCCATCTTGCATTGTGATGGCTTTGGAGCCGATGTAGTAATAGCTACAAAATCCTTGTGAAGGTTCAAGTCCAGGGACTTTCCTTCTGTTTTCTCAGGGGAGTCTTATTGTGTCAAGGCTGACATTTAAGCCCTTTTCTATTTTGAGTTTATTTATGTGTATAAGGTAAGATAAGGATCTGATTTCATTCTTTCACATGTGGAAATCCACTTTTCCTCTCGCCATTGATTGCAGAGACCTTTTCCCTCAGTGTGTCCTCTTGGTGACCTTGTCAAAAATGGGTTGACTACATGTGTTTGGATTTCTTTCTGGGCTCTCTCTGCTGTTTTACTGGTCTATGTGTCTGTTTTTATCATAGTAGCAGGGAAGTCTGATTGAGGAAGGCTCTGGAAGCTCCTAATCAGGGGTGTGTGTGTGCATATGTGTGTGCATGTATGTGTGTGTGTGTGTTTTATATTATTGCAATGAAACATTGGGCATAAGCTTCTTATCAAAGGAGAGGTTTGACTCATAGTTCTTGAGGTTCAAGTGCAAGGCCAGGCTGCCCATTGGTTTGGGTAGAAGTGCCTATTGTAGCAAGCTAGAAAGAAGATAGAGAAGGGAGAGCAGCTCCCACAACCCCTTTCAAGAGCACACTCCTAAGTGTCCAATGACCTCAGGTTAGGCTCCATGTCCACTGCCTATTACCACAATCCTGGGAATATACTTTGTTTGTTTGTTTGTTTTGAGGTAGGGTCTCGCTCTAGCTCAGGCTGACCTGGCACCTGCTTTGTAGTCCCAGGCTGGCTTTGAACTCACGGTGATCCTCCTACCTTTGCCTCCCGATGGTTGAGATTAAAGGCATTGCCACCTCGCCTGGCTGGGACCACACTTTCACATATGGCCTTTGGGGTATATTTTCCAAAGCACAGTGGCATGTGTGAGGATGCAGATATGTTGATGATTAAATGACAAAGGTCAGAAAACAAAGCAGAAGTGTACCTAGTGTGAAATGAGTTGGATGCTGGGGAGGAGAGGAGCCTGGGCAGAGAGAGACAGATCCTCTCTAGCACGAGGTCAGTCAGAATATACAGGGAGTAGGAATGACAGATTAAAAAGAATTAAATATATAAGAGGCAGCCAGGTGTACTGTGGTACAGACCTATAAGTCCATCATTCCAGAGTTTAAGGTAGGAAGCTTGTGAGTTCAAAGCCAGCCTAGGCTACATAGTGAGATCCTATCTCAACACCCCTGGCCCCCTGAATTATGCTAGCATGGACGAATCTGAACTTTGAATTTCAAATAAGCAACTAATCATTGTTTAGCACAAGCATATCTTAAATATCGCACACAGAGTGACACCCTACCTCAGAAAAACAAGCAAACAAGCAAACAAAAAAAGGTGTGGTCCCAGGATGGTGGTATGCCCTAAACAATGATTTGCTGCTTTTGTGAAACTCCAGTTTAACTGGGTATCTTATACTTTGTGGAGAGTGGTCTGTGGCTTCTCTCCCAACAACTTGACTGGAAGAAAAGCCGAGTGCTCGAGCTCCAGCTAGAAGGGGACCCAGCTCAGCCCAAAGTGGTGTCTGGGAGGGAATTGATCTGTAAAGCAGCAGCAGAGCTTCCTGCAGAAGAGGCTGAAGATGAAGTGGAGAAAGTAATGGATTAAAGCATGTGACTCTTGTCAGACCCAGAAACCACTTTGTTAGAGCCCCTTATTCAAAGCAGAAAGCCTTCCACTCCAGCACAAGCTCAGAATTGCCATTACTTTGAAACCGTGAGACTGGATTTAATGCAGGCTCTATCCTGTGGACTTTTTCTTTGTTCTCTCCTTTGCTTGCTGTTCTAATGGACACTGGGGGAGCTGAAAACATTTTTGTTAAAAAGAGCAATTTCTTTTGCTAACTTGGCGTCTTAAAGTCATGTCACGGACAGCACCGAATTTCTGTAGCTGGATTCCAGCAGCAGCTCCAGCAAGCCTCACGCCAGGGTCGTCTAAAGCAAACAGCGCTGTCGCCAGGCTCCTCTGTCTTTTCTCATTTTTATTCCTGCCCCTGCCAGTGAAGTTATCAAAGTCACACGATATAATCAACAGCTGCTGTTCTTCCTCATTACACCAATTGACAGGGTCACATCTGGTTCGCAAAGCTGGCAGCCTGGTGTCCTCTGGTTTATTCTTGCTTTTTTTCTCCTAATCCCTTTGGTTCTGCCAGAACAGTAGCCTTCAGCAGTCTATGTATGTGGAACGGAAAACCAGAAAGCTACTTGCTTTTTACAGATACTGTCTGTTCTGTCTTAGTTAACTCTGGGGCAGAGTCCAATCCACAGAGTCTTAATCTGGGTTCAGTTTGTACGTGTAGACCTCACAGCAGAAGCAGCACCATGGCTGCTGCTGCCCTTCCCAGGCTGTCCCTGGCTGCTGACCATTTGGACATTCCTTCTTCACCAGTTGATGGCAAAAACAGAGCTGCAAAAATCTCCTTCTCTTGAGTTGCTTGTTCTCTTTAATTTCAAAACAATAGTTGGTTAGCTTTGTTTTGGGGTGCTGAGGATTGAACTGAGGGTCTTGCACATGCTAAGCAAACATTCTTCCCCAGGCTATATCCCTAGCTCTCGTCTTTTTGAGACAGGGTCTCACTCTGTAGCCCAGGCTTGAACTTGGGCTCTTCCTACCTCTGCCTCACAAGTATAGGGTATTACGCCGGACCTGGATATCAGCTTTATCTTATGGAAGCACTGCTTGACTACCCCCAGACACTGCTTGCTCTCTTCTTGATCAGAGCCAGAATTCACCAGAGTTCACAGAAGGGAGGATAAGTGCCCTGAGCAGGAGTCCTCTGGCTGATCCACACTGTGTCTCTTCCGCTCTCCTTCATGAACTCAGTCTAGACCCAGGTCTTCTTTGGTTTTAGGATTTAGAACTCATGAGAAGGAGGTTACATTTGGGACCTGTTAGGTAAGACTCTCTCTTGGGCCTGTCTCAAGGAGCGGGCAGTTGCAGAAGGAACTGGTGTTAAAGTAGGGCCAGGAAATGAAAATTCAATCTTTCCTTTTGTAGTAGGAAAGACTAAATGTTAAATATTGATTTACTGATTCATTGTAAATGCAGACTGCTTGGGAACTGAACCGAGGCAGAATAGAATCATTGTTAAATATTAAAGTACATCTAGTCTCTTCTCTTAACTCCATGAATGGAAAGTTCCAGAATGGCTGGGGGGCGGGTGGCTCTGCCCCAGCATGATTATAAGGAGGAAACAAAAATAGACACAATAGCCAAGTATTCAGCAATTTGAAAAGGGTTTTGAAACGGTTTCTTCCACTCCCTGGTCAACCCCGCCTTGAAAACTGCTAACTGCCACTTCTGCTTCTGGAAAGCCCTGCTTGCTTGCTTGTTTCACCTCCTCACACTACAGTATATAATGCCACTCCAAACTGCGTTCAGGGCCACAGTCCTCTGAGCACTATCTCGGCTGTGGACCCTGGGTTTGAGACTAAATCTCCTCTTCTCCACTCACACTAGTGTTGGAGTCATTATTCCAGAGACCCACCCCCAACACTTTTTCCTTTGCTTTCCTTTTTTCTGTCTCTTCTCCTTTCCTTTCTTTCTTTTCTTTTTTTTCCTTCCTCTTGCCCACATCCCACAATCTGTAACCCAGATTGGCTGCAGACTTGTCTTAGTCTCCTGGATTTGCTTGAGCCATCATGCCTGGCCAAAGATTTCTGTATGGGTTAAAACATTGCAGTCTCAAGCAGGTATGTCACCAGCAGGCTTTCCACTGCTAGGCTGACTGGGTAGTGTGGCCTGATAACGGAGAGGACATCTCCAAGAACATGTGGTGTCGTTCATTTTTTTCTCGGTGAGCTCTGGTCACAGTGGAGTCGGAGCTCACACTGCGGGTCACTGCGTGGCAGTGTTCAGTCTGTGGCCAAGCTGGGAAGGAAGCAGGGTGGTTTCCTGCTTATCCACAGAAGCGCAGGGGCAGGAAGCAAGGAACAAGAGAAAAACTCTCAGGACACAGTCACCGTGGGAGGAGCAGATGTATCATTTATTGTATGTGGAGAGGTTATATTCATAGAGAGAAGCCAGGAGAATTAGGGGCAGGGGAGAGCAAGGGGATTGGTGGTGAGTGGGCACCTCACAAGTGGATAGGTGAGGGCATGGTAACCTGTGAATGCATAACTTACATATTGAGTGGCAGGAAGTAAGGGATTCTAGACATGGATTTGATGGTGATGGTTGCAGACAAATTTGTCACCTGGATCTGTCACCTATTGTCAGCCCTGCTGGGGTGAGAATGCAGGATTCACCATGGCTTGCTTAGGGAGCCGGGAGTTTTAAGATTAAGGGTGGAGGTGGCGAAGCTCCTACTGGATTTCAGTGCAGAGACTACCTGGGGCTTCAGCCTGTCTTGAATTCCCTTAACCCCCTATCTCCATGCCCCTTTTAGCAAAGTCCCACAGTCACCTCATCTAGAGATTGAAGATCTTAAATCATTTAATTCAGTAAGGACTTTGAAGACCTTGTAATCTAGGAATTGCCAGATTTTTAACAGCATAATTAAAATATGAAGGGAAAATAACAGAAAAAAACAGGCAATCAGGGCTGAAGAGATGGCTTAGTGGCACTCTGTAACCCTCTAAGCCTCAGGCCTTTCTGATGTTTATACATTCTTCTCATTCTTTTCCGTGTCCTTGTGGAAATTATCTCCACGAGCATAAATGAGGCTGAAAATAACTCAGAGCTCAGTGTGGTGGACACCACCTGTAATCCCAGCACTCAGGAGGCTGAGGCAGGAGGGTCATCAGTTTGAGGTGAGCCTGGGCTACATAGCAGAATCCTGTCCTGTCTCAAGACTCTGGTTGATCAAGCCATGGCCTGCAAATGACACTGCTACCAGGGAGCCAGTGTGAACCCCTGCCCTACTCACACTCCACCTGCAGAAGCTGCAGGGTAAAGGCAGCTGCTCTCTGTCCATTATGGAGACTTGTCTCTGCCCTGCCCATCAGGTTCCTGCATTCTTGTTCTATGCTTTGGTCCACATTGTACATCCCCACTTCCATGCTCATGTTCCTGATATGAATGATTCCCCTGTGTGATTCCCAGGTGGACCTTCAAGGCCACCCTCACCTGGCTCCAAGGCCAGTGCTGTGATGCTCCAGCCAGAAGCCTGGCTCAGAAGCTCTGCACCTGCACCTGCACCTACACTGGCAGTCAATGTATGTCCTGCCCACCTCAGCCACCCTCTCTCCACAACGCTGCCTGAGCCTTGGACAGGATGATATAAATGTTCCATTTAGGGTCAAGCATCCATCAGCCACCTATTCTGAGCACTTTAATGAGATTTGGATCTCCCCAATAACTTCTAATTACTGCAAAAAGAAGCTTCTCTGGCAGCAGCATTGATCTGTGGGCATAAAACAAATATTTAGAAAGAGTTAGAAGGCCATAATGGATCACTTAGCTAAACAATAATAGTACCAGCTGCTATTTCTTGGGCCTCTTTCATGCATTATGTGCTGAAGTAGGTACTGAGGACACAGACAAAGCCAGCCTGGCCCTCCTCAGGACCTACTCTCCTGCTCTTTTTTGTGACTTTATGCATGTTCTGCCCTGGAACAAGGTGTATATGGACAGAGATAAGAAAGAAAATTGTGTTCATCCTCAGAGATGTGTTCTGAGACTCAAAGTGCACACCACCCTGGCAGCTCCTTCGGAAAGCCTCAAGTCTCCTCCAGGCATCCTGGCATCCGGTGTTACTGTTGGCTCTGCTGCCTGCCTCACAGCCAGGGCCTGAAGGAGCTCTTCTTCCAAACGAGGGCAGTCAGCTGCATTTCCAAAGTAAAGATTTTTCCACTTCCCCCTTCTTACCTCTTTTGCCCAAATAACACATTCATTTTGTGGAAAGGGAGCAGAGTAATTCTCCCTCTGAGGGTCAAGGCTTTATGGAGAATACCAGGAATGATGGGCAGAGCATGGGTGTTGGGAGGGAAAGAAGGAGAAAGCAACTTCAAGGGCTTTCAGTCCCTTGGGAGACAAAGGGGGTGAGATGGAATCAGGGGAGCTCAAAGCCTTTCTCTTTCCTACCCTGCAGTCCGGCTCCCCTTTTCCATCTCTCTGCTTCCTCTCCTCCTTCCTCTCTCTCTCCCTGCTTTCCATCTCTTCCTTCCCTCTACTTTCTTGTTCTCTCTCTTCTTCAGCAATCCATCCGTTCATTCATTCACTCAATTATTCATTCATTCATGCACACATGTGTTCTCTCACAGGCACTTATTGAATATCTTTTATGGACCAGGCACTGTGCTACATGTTAAGGATACAGAAACAATTAGGTCCAGTCTCAAGTATGGAAGATGGGGCGATAATAACAGGTAGGGAAAGGAGCTACAATGAGCAGGGAACTACTGATAAATCTCCAAGAACATTCAGGAGCAAGTAGAGGACATTTAACACAGTGGACTATGGATAATGAGGAAAGCCATCCAAGAGGGAAGGAACATGGACTGTGTGAGCAGGTTGTTCTGTATTTAAATCCCAGCTCAACTACTTGCCATGTGATGAGAAACAAGTCACCTTTGGAAAAAATTATAAAGATGTATTTATTGGGGCTGGGGAGGTGGCTCAGTGTGTGAAGCACCCGTGCAAGCCTGAGGTCCAGAGTCCAGTCCTCAGCACCCACGTGAAATGCCAGGGTGCTGAGGAAGCAGAGGCGGATCCCTGGAGCTCTCTGGCTAGTTTGTCTAGCTGAATCAGTGAGCTCTAGGTTCAGGGAGAGACCCTGGCTCAAAAAGTAAGGTGGAGAACGACTGAAGGAGACACTAGTTATCCACCTCTGGCCTCCATATGCACACGTGCCCACACACATAGCAATACTCATGGGGGCGCGCACACTCACACACATACACATGCACACACATGCACGTTTATTAAATGGCTACTCTTACAGCATTTTTTAGGTTTACAGCAAAACCAGCTAGAAGATACATATTATTCCCCATAAATCCTTTAGCCCTGGTGACCTCCATCAGAATGTCATCAACACCCAAAGTCTAGAGTTTACATACGAATCACTCTTGGTATGCTTTCTGTGAGCTTGATCACATGTGTAATGGCCTCCACCCACCATTTTAGTCTCACAAGACAGTTTCATTGCCTTAAAAATTCTCTATGCTCTGCTTCAATCTTTTTATCTTTAGTATTTTTTCTTGGAAATAATGCAAAAGTAAGGACTGTCTCATGGGTGATCGTGAGGATAAAACAAACTCATGTACACAAATACTTCAGGCAGGGAGGGACTAGTCATACCCTTTTCCAGTGAAAAGGCAAAAGCCCTCATGGTAGAACTCTGACTGGAGCGCATGCTTTGGGAGGAAGAAGAAAGCTAGAGGATGAGGCACACTGCTGCATTTGGTCTGGTGGCAGGTGGCCTGGGGACCAATAGCAGAAGGAAAGTTTAGAGGCCCATGGAGTTTTTATTAAAAAACTCTGAACAGTTCCCTGCTCCTGAACTAACTTCCCCCAGTTCTATGCAGGCAGTACTCTGGCTGCTCCTGGCTGGGGCTCCGAGAGCCTATGTGAGTCACATCCACGTGGCTGATGAGGAGGGGGAACAGCTTATGCCCGGACTGGGCCACACTGGCTTGGAGAAATTGTTCCTGAAAGTCGCTGGCAGGAAGTAGGCTGCTGTTAACCTGCCTGCAACTCAGCCAGTAAACAATCCACAATGAGAATCCCAGATGCCTGCTCATTCCTCAGCACCAGTCGCTCTGCTCTCCCAGCTCCAGGTGGAGGCCAGCTCCAGGGTGCCATGCCCAGGAGCAGGGGCAGGCTGCTGGTCCCTCCAGCACCAGGACAAGGGTCTTGCTCCAGGCATGCCTGACAGGCCAGGCCGTTTCTACACAGGGAAGAGGAGACGTGGTGGTATCTCCTCTCACTTGTGATGAGAGACGTCAATCTGGGTGTGCTAGCCTGTCTAGACTGAGCAAATGAGCAGGCTGTGGTGGTAGAGACATGGGTGGGCCATGCGGTAAGCTCATGTGGGTAGCTCAGTCTTCATCTCAGTTGGGTTTGTTACCAGGAAGGGACCCAGTGGGTTTGGGGGACTGCCAGGTGCTTGCTGTAGATACACTAAGAATTTATTGGCTGGACTGAAGAGGGTTGGGAAGCAAGAGGGTGGAATGGAACACATCTGGTGACCTGATTTTTTTGTTTTCCTGCTCTTGGTTAAGGGCCTTGGCTGTTCTTGGGGCTGGAGGAAGATGACAGAGAAACAGGCAGGGGCGGAAAGTACACCATACTCGGATCAGCTCAGAGGGACAGAGCTGGCTCCATCCTGGGAAGGCCTTTCCTCATGGGGTGGAAAGGGGGTCGGTTTCTATGAGTGAAAATTAGCCAGTGAGGACAAAAAGTGTGACCAGTGCTACTTAGCAGCATGTGTGTTCAACAAGGATGCATCATGGAATCATATCAACACAGAATTCCAAAAGAACCACAGACACACGTGCAATCCTCAGGAATGGCTGTAAGCCTGGCTGTCAGCTACACAATGAAAGCCACACTTCTTAGACACACTGCCCTGAACAGAGACGTGTCTGCTCATAAAGACCAGAGGTGGGTTGGTGGAGTTGTGGGCAGAGAGCTGCCTCCAGACTCTTAGGACAGTGTGGGATACCTCCCAGTGAGTTATTGGTCAGAGAAGTCCCTGAGGACCCAACACCATTCAGGCTATTGCCAAGGCTCTTGGTTGCCCATCAAAACCAGGTGATAACATCCTATTGCTAAAGACACCAGCCACATGCTTTGGTTGTAGGACATTGAGGAAATCAAGGTAGAAATGGAGCCAGAAGCCTCTTTTCAGCTGATTAGCTGTCATAGTGCTGGAAAGTTCCATGCAGCCTGCTGGGAGAGAAAAGTCATCCACAGTCTTAACAGCAGTTACCCTGCAAGTTACCCAACTGACCATCGTGTCAAGATGTGTCCACTAGTCAATAGTGGTATGTCTGTTAAGAGAATAACCAACTGCTCTCTGGTTGGATTTGAGGCCTGCTCTGTGGGAGGGAATTCATGCCTGATATTGAAAGCCTAGTCAAAAGCCCATGGCTGGAAAATCATAGACCCTAGGGGAGAAGCTACTACTGTTGTTTGGTTAAATAGATATTTTATGCCCACCAAATTGTCCTTTATGTATTTAGGTTTCTATCCATATATCAATGATGCTCTCACTTCTGGTTTGAGAAGCTTCTCTTTTTAGATGGTGATGACTACTGGGGAGACTCAAAACTCCTCAGAGTGCTTGGAAGTGACAGCTGAATATCCAACATTAAATAAGACTTCCATCACACCCTCCAATCAGGGACCACCGTGGAAGAGGTGGCAGAAAGAATGTAGGAGGGGCTGGGAGATAGCTGAGCAGTTAAAGGCAAAACCTGCTGGATGGGGTTCTATTCCCAAATCACCATGTCAGCAAGACAGAAAAAGTGTCTGGTGTTTGTTTGCAGTGGCAAGAGACTCTGGCATACCAATACATGCAGAAAGTCAGAAAGATGGGGAAAGGAAGAAAGGAAGGGAGGAAGAGAAAGAAAGAAGGAAAGTAAGAAAGGAAAGGAAGGAAGGAAGGAAGCAAACACCAAATGATGGGGAGGAATGCTTTGAATTTCTGTCTTCTGAACACGTAAGGGACTGTTGCATTCACGATCTCACACAGCTGTCATTACGTGCCTGAGACCTGCATGATATTGAGTCCACCAACATATTGTCATGGATCGCAGAGGAGGACAAAAAACAACATCAAAATAGATGAGAGACTCAGAGGGGGTCAGTGGAGGGGAGATGAGGGACAGTAGACAAAGGAGGGAATTATGATCAGAATACTTTGTGTATATGTATGGGGCTTGTCAGTAAATTTATTTATTTATTTTTGATTTTTCTTTTGTTTTTTTGAGGTAGGGTCTTGCTCTAATCCAGGCTGACCTGGAATTCACTCTGTAGTCTCAGGGTGGCCTTGAACTCACAGCGATCCTCCTACCTCTGCCTTCAGAGTGTTGGGATTAAAGGCGTGCGCCACCACACCCAACAGTAAATTTATTTTTTTTAAATATGAAGACACGTGCGCCTTGGGCCATCATCCTCCCTCACACCCCTTGGATTTTGCAAAATCTAACGACCATCTTGAGTTGTCCACCAATTTCCAGAGGCCACCCCTGATTTGGATGAATCATTCCATTCAGGATCAACTGGCTACTCCTGGGGCTGGCCTAATCCATGCCACCCTTGCCCACATCCAGACAGGACATGGCAGAAACACAGACAAATTCAGCAAGAGGCATATATCACAGTAATGCAAATATCATTAACAAGAAATCACTTCTGGTCTTAATTTTAAAAATCCATTGGCCATTTTTACAGCTCAGGACCCAACTCTATGTTATTAAGCAATCCTCCTTCTGCTCCTCTCCGAGTTTTTCTTATGGGGAAAACCACGATTCTTCCCATTTCTCATGTGGTGCAATTTAGCTCTCTCTATCCTCTGCCACCAAACTTGGCTCCCGATCTCCTTTAGCTGAGCCAAAATCCCACAGGGAGTTCTGAAAACAGCCCCCGTGGCTTATTGATTAAGCTGGTATGCCAGAGGCCATCTGTCTTCCCCACCTTCTGCTATTGGGGTAGTTTATGTTTTCTTGTTAAGTGCATGTATGCAAAAACATACTTGTCTAAAAAAATGCGAAACTCTCTGCCCATTTCCCTAAACAGGTTAAACGGAGAGGAACATCACAGCAGCTCAGGTCTAAGCTAAATCTGAAGTCACCTCACAGGTCCCCGCCTTCAGGGCTCCTCTCTCGATGCTTCATCAATGAGAACGTTCTTCTTGGAGGTTACAGACCCAAGGAGCTGAAATCATGGATGGTAACATAAGTAAGCACGCAGAGGTGACTTGATAGAAAGAGAGCTTTGGCACGGAGAGTGAAATGTGCTTTGGAACAGAGAAGGGCACTAGAGCCCTGGGGGGAGGGCATGCAGGATGGTTCATCACATGAAGAGGAATGATGGCATTGGGGACCACATCTAACCATCATTAGTCATTTATTCATGAGTTTTTAATACTTTGCCAAGCAGTGGACAAGACAGGCTTTACTGGTAACAAAAACTATAAGCTTTACTAAATATGTGGGTTTTCTAAAGGAAACTCAGAGTCAAGTAAACATGCCTAAGGAGGTGAGACTTAACCTAGGCCTGAACGGAGAGTAAGAGTTAGAGCTAGCTAGGTGAGCATGCGTGGTCATACGTGCGGGCAGAGGGAGAGGCATGTTTGAATGTCAGAATGAGAAAGAATTGGATGCTCATTAGGAAAAAAGTAAAACATGGAAACCCAGCATCCAGGTCTTAAAGGTGAATGGCATGAAATGAGGCTGGGGAAGTGGGCAGGATCCCGTCACACTTCCCAGTACCCCTACTCAACCCTAGTACTCAGCACCCAGGGAGAACTTGAGAAAGCCTGGTACCTGGCTTCAGTCGGAGAGCTTACAGGACTGTGTGGTAAAGTTGACTTGGCCCATCACGTGACATGTGCCCTACTGCACCCACTCACCTGGCACAGGAGACTGGTAAAGGCAGGCCAGCAAACTGTACTCTGTCCTCTTGGGAATGCAGTGGCTAAGCGTATTGAATTCTCTGCCTTCATGACTCACCCCTGTGGCCAGGACAGGGTTATGGGTCAGCAAGGATGTCCCTGCAGTCAGTGTCAGGGACCAGATGGCAAGTGTGAGAAGCCTACAAATGAGACATTTTAGGACTTTTCTCATCATGTGACAGAACACCTGACAAAGGTAACTTAAGGAAGAGAGCATTTACAGTTGAAGAGTATAGCCCATCATGGAGGGGAAGACATGACGACAGGACCCCGAAGTGACTGGTCACATTACGTCAGAAAGTGAGGAGATGACTTCTAGTGTTCAACTTTTTATTCCGTCCAAGATCCACCACCCCAAAGGGATGGCGCCACCCACAGTCAGACCATTCTTCCTCCTTCAGTCAAACACCCCCATAGACACACCCAGAAGTCTGTTTCTATGGTGATTCTAAACAGTCAAGCTGACAATTAAGATTTGGGGGCTGGGAAGATAGTTCATTGGTCAAAGGTGCTTATTTGCAATGCCTGCCAGTCCAGGTTCAATTCCTCAGCCAGATGTAAAAAGTGGCACAAACAAAAGATTAACCATCACAGATGTGGTGGGATGGCAGCCTGGCATGTTCTCACACTCTCCTTTATCTTGGCATTTCAATGCCAGGTGACACTTGGTCTGAGTACCACTGGAGTGACCCTTATGCCTACCATTTTGAATAGACTGAAGCTCAGGTGTTGAGCGAATTAAGAGGAGGCAGGTCCTTGTTTTTATTTCAAGGGAAGCTGCTCCTACAAATATAGTTTATAAACTGAAAGACAGAAAGCCTCTGAAAGCTCTTAGGCAAGAAAATGTCAACATCAGAATCATGTTTGTAAAAGATGTCTGTGTGAGCAACAAATTGACAGACAGAAACGGTCTGAAGCCAAGGAGACTAATTAGGAGATTATATTAGTTGGAAATGTTTTTTAGCATCAGGTCAGAGAAAATTCAAATCTCTTAAAACTTGTCGTGACATTCACTGTTTGCCCACAGGAAATGGGAAAAGAAGGCATTCCCAGGAAAGGTTCAGCTGCTCAGTGACATCATGAGAAACCCAGGCTCGTTCCATCCTTCTGCTCCTCCATCCTGCACCTTCGTTGGAGCCAGGCGGATGCCTCAGCTCCAGACACAACACAGTTACTCAAAGCAGGAAGATTGTTCCTTTCCTTAGAAACAAAACTTACCCAGAGGCTCATCTTCAGTACGTCTTTAGATTTCATTTATTCAAACTGGGTCATATTGTCCTGCTAACTGTAAGCAAGGCTGGAAAATTGAATGGATGGCAAAGAGGCACAGGGTTGCTTGCTGTGACTCAGTACCTGAGCCAGGCACACGGCTGCCTGGAACAAAATGAAAGCCTGATAGGAGAGCGGCCATAAAAGGTGAAGGTCATATAAGAGGGATGATGGGGGGGGGGGCATCACATTGTAGCGTGCAGCAATGGGATGTGGGAAATGAGGGGTGGGAAGTGTCCAGAATGGTTTGGTTTCTAGCTTGGGTAGCATATGGGCTGTGTGTACCCTAAGGAAGAAGGCATGGGGAACCCACAGGAATGGGGAAGGTGGAGGCCATTTTTAGACATCTTGAGTTCCAGTGCTTGTACATATCCAAGTTATATCGGTTACTTTGTCATTAGTTGTGAACAAGTACCTGGTCAGAGCAACATGAGGAAGGAAAGGGTCTAATTTGGCTTCCAGATCTGAATGAAAGTTTCATGGTGGGAAAGCCGTGGTGATAGGAACCGTGATCTGACAGTAACAATGACAGGCAGAAAGCAGAGGGTAAGCAGGAAGTGGGGCCAGACTATAAATCCTCACAACCCTCCCCCAGTGGCCCACTTCCTCCAGGAAGGCTCCACCTCCTAGAGGTTCCTCAACCTTCCCAAATAGTGCTCCCAGCTGGGGGCCATTCAAACACATGAGATCTAGGGCCATTCCGTATTCAAACCACAAGTATGGAGGTGGGCAGATAGCTCTGGAGTGTGAGACACAGATCCGAGCTAAGGAAACGTACTTGTCATGGGAGCCACAGAGTTTGTTTGCTTAGAAAGAAGAGCCAGACTGGAGAGAGAAAACGGGAGTTTGCTCTCCATGCAGGAGACGTGCATGGGAGACATGACAGCCTACGTGCTCAGTATGGAATCTGTCTTCTAGAGACAGGCCATTCTCATGATCATTATTTGACTGTGTCCTCATGTTTATCCTTGGAGGCAAGTACATTACTGCCCTCCCCCTTTAAAGATAAAAAAGCAAAGCCAGAAAGATTAAGTAACCAGTCTTCACTCCAAAGAGGAACAGAGTTGCGCAGGATGTCTGTCTGCCAGAGGCCATGATGCTCTGACCCTCAAAACTTTTGATCTGTAGCCACAGGAAGAAAGCTCTCTCCAGGAAGCTGTAAACTGCGTTCTTCTGGCTTTCATGGACCTTAAGGCTGGTAGTTGTCTCCCAAGTTAAGTCACTGGTGGTCAGTAGGAACTAAGCACTGTTTAGCTTCCCAACCACTTTCTTGAGTGACTGACTGCCCCGAGTGTTGACTTTTATAGATATAAGAATGATTTGAGGGCTGGAGAGATGGCTCAGTGGTTAAGGAACTTGCCTGCAAAGCCTAACAGCCTGGATTTGATTCCCCAGTACCTATGTAAAGCCAGATGCATAAAGTGATGCATGCGTCTGGAGTTCGTTTGCAGTGGCTAGAGGCCCTGGCACATCCATTCTCTCTCCCTCTCTCTTACTCTCTCTATCTTTCTCCTTGCAAATAAATAAATAAATAAATAAAAATATTTTTAAAGGGATGATTCGAATATATGTAAAAAATCTATGAGACCCAAGAGAGCAGAGAAACCAGGAGGTTTGGGAAATAGAAGTAAGAAAGTGGTCAGGCCTGGGATCTCGCAGGAACACTGGCCTCAGTCACCTTCCACTGTGGCAGAAGGGCAGGCAGGGGGATGGGAAAGATGCGGGGAAATGCACACGTTCACACTGGCTTCGTCTGCCCCATTTCAATCCCTTCCATGCTGCATTACTTACAGAAGCTGCGAGGGAAAATGCTTCAATTGGGTGTTCCTCACAGTGGGCGTAGGAGGCATCCTGGAGACCTTCCTTCTTTGAATGAAATTGCAAGTCCTCTCTAAAAGTGGTTTTGCCCTTCCCTCTTTTTTATGTTCTCTCTTATTCTTGCCTGGAAATTGGCTTCCATGCCTGAAGGTGTAGCAATTATTTTACATCCTCAAAGAGAAAGGCCTTGAACTAAGGATGGTGAACCAGGAGGGCAGGATGAGTCTGGTACCTTAATGAGCTCCCTGAGTACCTACACCTGTCTCAGAGTGCCTCTCCAGCCCTCTTGTTGCATAGAAAGGGGGAAGGGGGAGGAAGGAAGGTAAGGAGGGAGGAAACCACTTCCTTAATGAAGCCATTATTTTTCAGACCAGTGTTCTTCATAACTAACCGTTGTACCTCCAGGGCTCTGGGATGCTCCTTCCCTTCCCAGGTGCCTTCCTTAAGAGCTATGGATGTACTTAAGGCAGCAGACACTCAGACACGTGGAGAGGTTCATCGGAAGAGTGGGTGCTGGGTCAGCAGACTCAGAAGAAAGAGTAATGAAGACCCAAGACAGCGGAGAAGCACATCATGGCTCAGTTCTGGCCCGAGTCTGCAGGACAAGCTTTGGAGCCTCTCTGGGTCTCTGCCGTCTCGTCTGTGGAATGAAGTTATTAAAACCACAGGGGTAGTTTCTAACGTTTGAAGCAACAACAAAAAACTCCATATTTTAATAGATTTTATCTATCAAGTTGCATATATCAGTTAATTATTTTTCTTTAGGGTCACTGTTGGTATAATTCCAGCCAGAAGCAAAGAAACACAGCCTTTTAACCTAGCCGATGCAGTCTTACCATAAGATGAAGATTTCAAACTGGGAAGATTTCCCTGACTTTCTTTGATTATCTGTGAGGACACAGAATTCCCTCTCAGAAGGACCTTGGGGATTCCTGAGACCACCTCGCTCCTGGCTTCTGGAGCCCTTGAGGGCCATGTCAGAGTCTCCATCCTGTCCTGGCGGTCCCTTATGAAAACCAGACTGTCCATGCCCAGATGACCAGACCCTGCTGGGCCAAGGATGCCCTGTTTGCCCTGCTACCTGCCAGCCAGGCCTCCTCGAAGCCAGCTTTCCTTCCCCACCCACCTCCCTCTTCTTCCTCACCCTTCATCCTGGTTACCTACTGGGTGACCTTCTGAGTCCTTGTCACCCAGTTTGGATTCTTTTCCCTGAAATAATTCCATTTTCTAATGAGAGACAAGCAGACACCCTCGACCTGCTTGATCATATGTGGGAACCACCTGTCTAACATGCTATGGAGGAGGTGAGTTAAGGCTTAGCCTGCCAAAGGTATTGATTAAATTTTGCTTCATGGGCTGAAGGAGACACTAAGGCAGCGTTGAGACCAGTCCATAAGGAGGCGTAGTTGGCGTGAGGAGGGGCAGGGCTGGCATTCCGTTGAGTAACTCCCTTACATGGCTTTACTTAAGGCATCCTTTCCTTCTTCTGCGCATACTTACTGAGCATCTTTTTGGTACATGATAAGGACGTGGAACAAATGTGAATGAGACATGTCCTGTCTTGAAGGGGCTCATAGGTTAATGGGAGAGAAACTTCCGCTAATGCCTGTCCTAGAGTAGACAAAGCTCCTTTGGAGAGATCTACCCTGGATCCAGACTTGCACCTGAATGGCCCTCCCTTGATGACACTAGTGCTAAGAGCCGCCCCAACAAGTCTTACCACAGGCCCTTCAGTCTGGCTTCTGGAAGGTTCTATCTTGCTGGCTGAAGAGATACCCAGTGTTTTCTCCATCTGCTCTGGAAGCTGTGGGATTTTCCTGCCTGAGGCTGGAAACTAAACCAAATGACCCAGTGTGCTGTGTGTCTATAGAAAAGGGCTCTGGGGAAGCCCCTAGACTCACCTGTCCCCCTTCCCAGCAGTCTTATGGGAGGCAGAGGTGGCGGGCCCTCAGGATACCAAGTTCCACCTGCTTCCCTAGGCCTGCTCCATAGAAGTGGGGATTGCACAGGAAAGGGCTAACTCAGGGGTTAGAACAGCTAACGGAGAGGTTCCTGGCAGAATCGCCA
>PVHP010022022.1:0-28830 GCA_004024765.1 Zapus hudsonius
GAGCAGCTCAGCCGGCAGGCGCAGGTCCTGCCAGCTGGCGTTTTTGCACTCACTGCCTCCGATGCGTCCTTGAGGTAGATTCAGGTTTCAGTCAGAAGACTCTGTCGCTGGAAGGCTACCGGAGACGAGGACCTGGGTATCGCTTGTTTCCACGGCCTCTAGCACAGCTAAAGACCCTAACCTCTGTTCCCCCGGGGACCCTGCGTGGCCTCTAGTTCGCCATCATGAACCGGAAGCCCTGCTGTATAATTTTTTAAGATCGAAACTTCAGGCTTTGTAGAATTTACTAAAGAACTTTTAATGAAAATTATATTTTATCCATTTTTCTTCTTTGTTTTAATCCTTTTTTAGAAAATGATATGTAGTTCTATAAACTTCATTCTTTAACATTGTATGCCTGATATTGTTTTAGCCAAAAGTAACTGAAAATGTCAGAATGGGCATGGCACACAGTGCTGGAAAATGACCTTTGTCTGACAATCTGGAGAAATACAGATTTGAGTTCTTATGCTGCCACAACGTTTTGAAACATGCAGTTGTCAAATGAGAAAATTGTAGCATATACACAGGGGGGAGTGATTGGAAAATCTGATTTTTAGTTCTCAGGAAATGTAATACTGCTAGAACAAAGAATCATGGGGATAAATAGTGTCTGGCTCCTGTACATCTTGTGTGGCCTACTAGAAAGGAGTGTATTCTACAAATCTTTATTCTAGAGACACTTGCTTTTTCTTGCTTGTATGTTCATTTTTACACACCCAAGTCATATACTCAAGTGAGTTTTTAAGCTTATATAGTTAGACCGAAAACCATTGGCTGCTATCAATCAACCAACATTGCTTTTTAATTATGCTAAACTGTTTAACTGATAATCTTGCAATAATCAATAATACTTCCTTTATTTATTTTGGTTTTTCAACATAAGGTCTTGCTCTAGAGCCCAGGCTGACCTGGAATTCACTATGCAGTCTCGGGCTGACCTTGACCTCACTGCGATTCTCTTATTTCAGCCTCCCAAGTGCTGGGACTAAAGATGTGCACCATCATGCCTGGATGATCTATTTCTTATTACACTGATTTTGCCAACAACATGAAGTCCCTTTGTCTCCACCTTTTTTTCATGTGTGGGGTGTGGTGTGTTATGGTACATGTGGTGTATACATGTGGGTGGGCAGATATACATGTTTTATGCATGTGTATGCAGAGACCAGAGAAAAACATTGAATGCCCTCTGACTGCTCATCCATGTGCTTTCTTACTTGAGACTGGGTCTCTCCCTCAATCTGGAGTTGCTGTTCATCAGCAATCCATAACTATTCTCTCGTGAGGTAAAATGTTTCCCAGAGCCTTGTGTGTTTTGAATGCTTGGTCCCCAGCAGTTGGCAATTTGGAAGGTGGAGCCTTACTGGAGGAGGTGTGCCACTGGGGTTGGGGCTTTATTGCTAGTGAGCCTGCTTTTGCTGTTGCCTCCAGCCCTGTGACAAGTTGTGACATTTAGCCTCTACTCAGCCATAAGGAAACTGTAAACCTGAAAGAAATCTTACAAAAGCTACTCTGTTTTCCCTAGTAACAAGAAGGTAACTGCAACATTGGATCTCTGCCACCCTCTCTGCCACAGACCGGGCTTATGCAAATGCTCATCTTTTCATGTGGGTTTTGGGGAGTCAAGCTCAGTGATCCGCAAGTGCTCTTAACTGCTGAACCATTCCTCTAACCCATCTCACTAATTTTTTTTAAATGATGTTACTAACTTTTAAATGGTAAGTCAAATTTAAAGTTCTGGAGATACAACATTAGGCTAAAACCCAAAACGTAGAAGCTTATGTCTGAATCTGGAGGTTATGTTACAGGTCGTTCAGGGTGAGGGGTTATCGGGTGTGCTCTCCACTGTTCACTTGAAAATGCAGATGGCATTTCACAACCAGTGCATTAGTGATTTTTCATTCTGCTATGACAGAATATCTGACAGAAACAATTTAAGGGAGAGGTTTATTTTGGCTCCCAGTTTTGGAGGGTAGACTTCTTCACGGTGGGGTAAGTATGGTAGAGCTAACATGGTAGCTGCTTGTTCACATCACAGTGGGGAGGACTGAGAATGGGATCAGAAGCAGGGCTGAGCTAAAATCTTTAGAGGCCAGTCCCCAGTGACTCACTTCTGCCTTGGAGCCAAGCCTCACTTCTGGAAGGTTCTGCAACCTCACAAAACAGCACCACTAGCAAAGGGTAGGTGTCTAAAATACTCGATCCTGTGTAGGGTCAACTCATAATAACCACCTCTGGAGAACCAGGGCTTTATGGTGCCAGTTGATGCCATAACTAATGGATGCTTCATTAAGATGTCACACCATTTTAGGTAATATTTAAAGAAGTCAAAACTACATGAGGAACCTTATAGCATTCTTGTCACAAAATCTATGGTTCAGAAATCAATAATATTAATTTAGAATAGAATACTTGTAACTAAAAACAGATGAGTCTGGGTTAGGGCCATATGATGAGAAGTGCCACTCAATGAACAATTTTCAGTATATCAAAAGGACTGGGTGACCCAGTTGGTAAAGTGCTTTTTTTTTTTTTTTTTTGCTAGCATGAGGGTCTGAGTTTGTGCTTTTAATCCCAGTACTGGGAAGAAGGAGACTTCAGGATACTCAGGGATTTCTGGCAGTCAATATGGCTTACTTGGTGAGTTTAGGGAAGTGAGAGGACCCTATCTCAAAAAACAGGTGGAGAGGCAGAGGTAGGAGGATTGCTGTGAGTTCAAGGCCACTCTGAGACTACATAGCGAATTCCAGGTCAGCCTGAGCTAAAGCGAGAGCCTACCTCAAAAAACAAAACAAACCAACAACAACAATTATAAAACCAGGTGGATACTACACCCTCCAAGACTCAGATACCATTGCAAAAAAAGGTAGCATGTAAAATAATGTAAAAGGAGAGATGGTTCAATGGTTAAGGTGCTTGCTATACAGCAGAAGAGCTTGAGTTCAATTTTCCAATACCCATGTAGAGCCAGACGCCCAAGGTGGCACATGCATCTGGAGTTCATTTGCAGTGGCTAGAGGCTACGACACACCCATTCTCTCTCTCTCTCTCTCTCTCTCTCTCTCTCTCTCTCTCTCTCTCTCTCTCTCTCTCTCTCTCGTAAGACATTAAAAAAAAAAGAATGTAAGAGCCAATAAAAGAAGAAAGTGATTTGAATACTTTCTCCAGACAGTAAGTGGCCGTTACATTAATAACATCACAGTGGCTGATGTATCTACACAAAATCTGCATGTTATGAGGGTCAAAATAAAATAATGCCATCAAAGTAGAAGAAGAATTACTTGAAATGAAGGGGGGTTCAGTGGAAGGGTGACAGGGGAGGGAGACAAAAGCGGGTGGTAGGAGGGGATTGTGATCAAGGTGCATGGTGTATGTGAATGGAGGTTGTCAATAAAAAAAGTTTGAAAAGAACTCAAGAATAAAAAAGATGGGGGGATGCCCAAGGAATGACATGAGGTTGTTTTCTGTCCTCTAAATGTGTGTACACACATGTGTACAAACAGCCTCCCACGCATGTGCATACACACACAATATGAGCGCACAAATACGAGGTGGATGACAGCCCTCGGGAGCTGGGTCACTTTCTAACAGGAGTTTCTAGAAGAAACTTGACTGCCAACATGAATCCCTTATTCAATGACACTTTTATCTGATGTATTTTAATGTGTTCAACCCACACATTTCACAGCTGGCTTAGAGTTTGGGGTTAGCCTGATTCTTTCCCTTACAGATGGCTGAAGCATGGGCTTGAATAATTTGCTTGTTTTATTAGTCTTAGGTTGCCAGAATTATGATGCCTTTTTAAAAGATGTTAGCATCAGAAGGATTTTTGTCAAATAACTGGTGAAGACATGCGAGCAAGGTGCGTAGGGTGTTTAGCAGGTGTGGTATGCACGACAGAGGCACATGGCCATACGTACAGATGGAGACAAGTCCAGAAGAACGGAGCTGAGGAGGCCAGTATCTTGCAACACACCTGGGGAACACTATCCCTGCCAGACTTGGACACAGACCCCTTCCCCTGGTAAAGAAAACTTGTCATTTTCTCAGTGTCATTTGGAAGTGTAGGAATCCAAATTCTGGCTTTCCTAAAATAGGCACTTGATTAAAATTTTCATCTTTTAAGGAAAATAATAGTTGGAAGTGCTGAACTGTCTTTGGAAGCCGGCTGAAATGTGCAGCAGTAAGCTGGCTAGCTCTAAGCCAATGTTTTTCAAGATATATTTTTCCTAAATGCACCCAAGAGTGTAATATTGGTGAGTCACCACCCTGCTTCGTGTCACCCTGTTATGTTTAACTTATCCATAAACCAGTTTTACATTCTTTCATTAAGAACACGTGTTAATTGTATGATGAAGACCTATGAACTTGCCAACCAAGACAAGAATTACAGCATAATGACTTCCATCCACCAGGGAGCTTTCCTTTAGCTCCTTGCCTGCTTCCTCTGCTTGGAAACAAGAAAGGAAACACACGAATATGCATAACTGAAGCACAGATATTGATTTTAGATGTTTTCAAAGAAGGGATTTTATGCTGTATGTCTTCTGGAAAGATGGGCTATTCACTAACCATTGCTGCTAAGAATCTCCCATTTGGGTCACATACCTGAAGTTTGCTTCCACTAGAAGTGGAACATTTCACTGTGTGAACAAGCCATGACTTAGTATCCACTCTCCTTGGCCATGCATTCAGGGTCAGTGCATGGTAGATGTAAATGTCCTTGTCTGTGTCATCTGTGGCTCATGTCGAAGACTTACCTGCAGGTTTAGACCAGACATGGATGGCATCACAAGTGAATAAGAAAAATGCCTAAACGTCTTCAAAAATGACTGTTTCCCTTCATTTTCCTTCCAGCAAAGTGGGTGATATGGATGCACATGCTATTCAGCACTTGGCATGAGATCTTGATCTTTCTCCTCTCCACTCTTGTTGAACTCACCCATTGGTTATTATATTTAAAAATTTTAAATGTCAATTGCCTCTTTTTTATATCTTCGATTTCATGGCTGAGAGTTTCTCCTTGTTCATGTGTGTCAGGTATTTTTGTAATTGCTTATTGAGGCATTTCTATGAAGAATTATTCTGTGGGACAACGCCAACATATCTGTCATCTCAGTATTAGTGTCTATACATTGACTTCTTTAAAAAATTATTGAGAACCTTAACATATGAACATATTGAAAATCGGGGAAGCGGCTACTAGGCATTTGCATCTTCTCACACAGATCATGAATATGGATTATGTCCTCACACCATGTACAACTTAGATTAATGACCAAAATCGAAGTCCTAAAACTATATCAATCTTAGAAGAAAGAGAAAGTGTGTTTGTGACCCTGGATTGGGCAACAGATTCTCAATATGATACCAAAGACCTAAACCATAAAAGCAAAAAAAAATGGCTGAATTGGATTTTATAAAAATTCAAATATTTTGTACTTTAAAGGTCATTATGAAAAAAGAAAAAATACCCTAAAGAATAGAATAAAATATTTGAAAATCACCTAACAAATGTTTAGTATTCAGACTGACAAAGAACTCAATTAAAATGTAAGTAAAGGCTTTGTGTGTTTCTAGGAAAGGACATTTATAAGTATCCAAAAAGTATATTAAAACGTTCGATAGTGTCAGTCATTACAGAAACACAAATCAAAATGACAATAAGGTACTTGTCATATTCATAATGGTGGATGAAATTAAATGGCTAGATTAAGACATGGACGAGGAGTATCAAGACAGAAGGAAAGATCCTCAGTGTTTTCAAGGGAGACCTCAAGGTCAGTGAGGCACTTCCTAGTAGATGTCACAAATGCTAAGTGAGACATAGGGCTCCTCCTAGGTACTAAAAGTTGTTCCTGAAACTCACCTGTGTGTGTGTTACATATGTGTAACATATATACATATATATATGTTAATTTTGGCTACTGGGTCAGAAACATCCAGTAGGAAAATATAACCAAAAATTAAAGTAATTTATAATAATTTAATTTAGTTTATAATAATATAAACCAAGATCCAGACTTTCCCATTTAACTCAATCTAGATCTTCTCTTCATACTAATGGTTTTCTTCTTGACAAAGAAACAGTTGTTCCAATATCCTGATTTCAACCAACATTAAAACACCTACACAAGGCCTACAACTAAGAATCAAGATCAGCACATTCTAACAGAGAGAGCGTCTCTCTTGTCTCCTTCTTCCTTTTAAAACCTTTTGAGAGAGAAGTCATACTAATGCGAGCCACTCTCCCAGCCATCAAGGTGCCTGCTTCTATCAAACATTAAATGTCAGACACAAACAGGTACTATTAGCTACTGTGATCCCACTGAGAGATTACAAGTTCCTCTTCAAAAGTAGTTAAGTCTCCTTATAGACATTGATTCTGAAGTTTTAAAGCACCCCTTGTGCTGGCTTCTCTTGGACCTATGATTGGGGCTCATAATACTAACTTATGCCTGCTCTCAAGGAGGGAATGCCATTTCTTACTGTCTTGGCAATGATCATGTTCTTACTATTGAAACTTTGCAAATGTTACTCTAGGTTCAAAAGACAAAGAAACAAAGAAAAGGGCCTACACAGATGGTGGCGAGGCATCAGACTGGTTTACAAGACAAAATGGAAAAGTCTTTCTATCCTGGATCTCTAGGTAGAGTCTCTCCAAGGGAACTCCACCTGTTATGCATGCCCTGAGACCAGCTCAGCTCGAAAAGGTTAGAGCTGTCATCACATTTCCCTAAAGCTAGGGCTACCTCTCAGGAGGGGGAAATGATCGAGATTAATAGCAAGATAGCCTTCTTTTGTAGGTGATTAGTTAGGGACATAGACCCAAAAGAACACAGATGTCAACCTGCCTTGGCAAGACTCAAAGGCATCTCCAGTTTAAATCTAAACCTGACTCATCAAGACGATGGACAGGGACAGCTTCCTTCTAGGACTTTTTAAGGACTTACCCCCCTCCCCACTCCCACTTCCACTGGCAGCCCATTCTTGGTTTCTTCTCTTAAAGCTTCCACACTCTAATTGCCATACTGAGGACCAAGTTTCCATCCCATGAACCTTTGGGAGTGGGATTCACTTAAATATATCCCAACCATTGCAAGCTCAAAGAGATATAAGCTTTATAAAAAAAAGCAGCCTCTCAGCATGGACTTAGGAATTTGTCATCTCAGACAGGCAGGGTGAGTGGATCCCTCCTTTTCATTCCATTTTTAAAAGAAAAATGGCTTTCCTTTCATCTTAGTATTTAGGTGATTCTGGCTTCCCAAATCTTGGGACACTCAATCAGAGCTTCTTTATCCAGTAGATAGACTTAGGGCCCTTGAACACAGCCCAGTTTTCTAAGTACAATCCATTAAGCACTACTTAATCTTTCCTTAGGAAACACTGAATATTTGCGAAACTTATTGGTAATTGGAAATTCTATTTTAATGTTAAACACCATGGAAATATTGTAAAATAGAATGCAAACTATGAGTTTTGAAGAAGATACCTGATTTGCAGTGAGCCATTGTCGTTTAAACTGGCATCAGATCTATTGGGGTCCCTTCCTCTCCAGCTGACAGAATAGTGTGTGTATGTCTGTATGTATGTGTGTACTCATACACACTTGTGCACACACAAACACATATGAAAGCAAGAAGAGAGAGCCACAAGTGCCATTCCTCAGGCACCATACACCCTTTTAGAGACAGGGTTTCTTATTGGCCTGGACTTCAATAATTAGGCTAGACTAACTGGCCAGTGAGCCTCATGGATCTGCCTGTCTCTTGTCCCAGCACTGGGATTACAAGATCATGCCACCATCACTGACTTTTTATATGGGTTCTGGGGATCAAATCAGATCTTCATGCTTTTGAGACACACACTTTGCTAATTGAGCTATCACCTCAATCCCATATATATATATATATATATATATATATATATATATATATATATATATACATATATATCATATAAACTAACTTCTGGAAAGCTCATTGCGTTTGCCTGGTCTGCGGGAGTATTGGGAAGCACTGTGGTCACAACACTGTGTGTCATGAATGTACCAGTGGGATCATGCCAGGAGGACAGTGCCCCACATTTTGGCATGGAGGATGGAGCAAGACAAGAGGAACTAGATGACAAAATGGAGAAGATACCAGTGTGGTGGCACATGACTTTAATCCGAACACTAGAGGCTGAGACAGGAGGATGGCTGGGAGTTTGAGACCAGCCTGAGACTACAGGATGATTTCTAGGTCAGCCTGGATGGACTGAGATCCTACCCTAAAAGAGAACAAAACATGAAAGGGAAGGACTACCTTGAAAGGGTAGGGTTCTCAGGGTATGAGGGCAGAGTAAATGGGGCAAAATAGAAGCTCATATAAGTTTATATGAGTTTAACATTGTCCTTAACTATTCTTGCATTCTGACTCAGCTATAGTGTCGTTAGGGATGGGAGGTTACTGAATTAGAATGATGTTCCTTCCCCATACATTTCTGGCACAGCTCAGAGTAGAGGATAACAGGAACATAAACAAGTATGTTCATATATGAAATCATTTTTATTTAAAAAACACAAATTTGGGCTGGAGAGATGGCTCAGTGGTTAAAGGCACTTGCTTGCAAAGCCTGACAGCCCAACTTTGATTCCCCAACAGCCACATATAGCCAGATGTGCAAAGTGACACATGTATCTGGAGTTTGTTTGCAGCAGCAGGAGGCCCTGGCACACTCATGATCAACTCTCTGTGTCTACTTGTTGCGGAGTGAGCTGGGGGTTAGAGTTTAGATAACGCCCAGCAAAAATTCCAATGCACCCCCAAATTTAAGGAGTACCCGAATTCTTGTCTACAAAGTTAAAGAATTAAAATCGTAGACAACAAGACAGTAAGATATAGTGGGAGACTTTATTATTTAAGGGAACATGGGGAGTTACAGAGTTCTCCAGCCACCAGTGTGGGAAAAACACGTGGAGAGTTTAACAGAATTTATGTTGTTTAGCTAAACAAGCAGAAAGTGGAAAGATCATGAGAAGAAAAGATGCAGGTGGAAGCGAAATCCAGCCTCTCACCACAGGCTGTGGTGGGGGCTGGGGAGACCTTACTTGTCAGTAGAGAGTCCAGAGGTCCTTCTTCTAGGCCATGTGGATGAGAAAGCAGGCCGGATTAACTGTTCAGTCAGTATTTCCTGCCCTAGGTGGGCAGGGAGACCATTGATTGGTTCATACCTGACCAATAAGTTTTAGCGCCTAGGTTTGGGCTCTGGCTAGAAACACCTCCCACTCAAGGGACAGGTGTCTATGGAGCTGCCTGACCCGTCACATACTTTTTTGTCTGTATGTATGTATGCCTCTCTCTCTCTCCCTCTCTCTCTCTCTCTCTCTCACATAAACAAGTATCTCTCTCTAAAATAAACAAATAAAGATATATTTTTAAAATGCATATTATAGATTTTAAAAATCAGGATTCTTGCATGTTCATGTCTTTAATTATGTCTCCTGATGAAGTTTCTGGTATGATAGTTCCATTAGAGAGTTTGTTTTGGTTTTCAAATATGGGTAAATTGAACCATACAGTGAGCAGCATGATGTTTGAAGAGTTCTCATTTTTCTTGTGATGTTTAGAAATAATAGCCAAGTATTTGGCTTCATCACATTAAAAGGTGGTGGTGTAGGAGTCACACAGCAGAAAAATTAGCCTGAATGTATTTTTTTTTCCAAGGAGGAGATTTGGGGGTGGGGGTGCCTTTATGGCAGACATCTCTGGAGATCACTACTAACTAAAATTTTAAAAGAAGCATTCCCCAACTTTCCCATCTGCTATAGTTTGAATTCATCCTACAAATACAAAATGCAATGAAACGTGCATCATGAATGTAAAACCCATTGAAGGGGGATAGCAAGCACCAAGTCCTGCCAGGCTGCATGTTTACCCTGATGAATGAGTTGCCTGCCCAGCTGCTTTTCTCCATGGCTAATCCTCATTTCCATCGTTGAAATGCTGTTTGGAAGTCATAGAAAGAACATTTGGCTTGTAAATGGAGCAGATTACTGCTAATCTCATTAGCAATCTGGCTCTTTTCATTTTCATTTAGTAGGTGGCTTCTCTTTGTGAATCTTGGGAAACCCTAAGAATTCCTTGTCTCTAAATATTCTGATCAAAAATTTTTCACCTAATTTGAAAAGTCTGTGTCACACATGCCTGCATAAATCTGTGCTCTTGAAGGACCTGGCGGATGTGAGATTGAGGAGATAGTGTACTAGTCAGTGTCCCTCACGGGTGAAGGAATGATTACAAACCATCCCCAATGTCTGGTTCATGAACATATGAATCAACTTGCCTGTGCTCAGACATGTTGTGATTTGAATGTAAAATGTCCCCCATAGACCAATGTGTTTGAGGAATTGGTCCAGTAATTGTTTGGGAAGTTTAGGAGACCTATAGAAGGTGGAGCCTTGCTGGAGGAAGTGTGTCAGTGGAGAATGAACCTTGAAGTGTTGCAGTCTTGCTTTCTGCTCTGTTTCTCTACTTCCTCCCTTCTGATGTGATGATGAGACTTTAGCTTCCTGCTCCTGTCATGATGGGCTTGACCACCTAGATCTGTAAGCTGAAATAATGCTTTCCTTTGCTACGTACGCTGCTACAGGTCAGATGTTTTGTACCAGCAATGAGAAAACAACTGATCCAGCTGGATGGACTTGGCTTCAAATTATGAGTCTAAATGTCTGTTTCAAGTTGTCTTATTTTTCTGAGACAAGCAGGCATGTTCATTTCATGCTGACGTCATGGTGCAAGAAGACAAGCCTAATGAAGTAAGCAGAGTGGATTACATTCCCATGGTTAAAGCAGACATGTGCTTTAACCCAAAGGGTTCTATAATGAAATGTAATCTGACCCTAGTTGCAGAATTACAGGGTGAACCAGCATGGGTACAGAACAGGGTAAAGAATGAAGATTATCTCCTAATATGTCAAATGATAAAAAAATGAAAGTTTATATTTTCTCATAAAGTTTTAGGCACACCCTCGACTTGTCCTATATACACAGATATGAAATGTATTTTCTATGGCAAAGAGGTAATTTTCAAGGACTCTTTCCTTTTAAAATTGTTTCTAAGCATCAGGACCCCCCCCTTTTAAAACACTAAAGAACCTAATTTATGAAATGGATAGTGTTGAAACTACTTTGGTGAGAGGGTAGCAGGAAGTGAGGATGGAGGGTAGGTTTGCCAGAAAAAAATGCAAAAACCCGGTTGAATTTGAATCTCAGATAAGCAATGAATAATCACACAGAAGTGTATCCCAGGATACTATCTTACTTTCTTGCTTTACTCCTTGCTGAATCTAGCAAATTTACTTGAGAGCAACACATACATGTGTTCACACCATTTTTTCTACTACCTTCTGAGGATAAGTGCATATTGCTACCTCTGTCTCTTTAGTGGGCCCATGCCTTCCTCCTCTGGGTGTGGAAGCAGTAGGACTCTGAACTTTATCCTGTCTTCCTGTCTCCTTGGGCTCTGCCATAGGAAACATAGCTCAGGAAACACAGACTTCAGGCTGATAGTGCCTCCTTGTTTAGTGCGCAGTTCCTGCTGGAAAAGTCATTTAAGAAAACTCATGGACATTAAGAGAGATGAAGCCAAGGAAAGACAAATGGAGATCCTCCCAACACACACACACACACACACACACACACACACACACACACACACACACACACACACACACCTATAGAAAAAAAAATTATTCAGAAGAAAACTTCTTATCCCCTTGTAGAAACCCAGTGTAGTTTCATCATCATCGTTGTTATTAATTAATTTATTTTTGACAGCCTCATGTATACCAGGCAGACCTCAAACTGGCTGTGTAGCTGAGGATGACCTTGAACTCCTGATCCTCCAGTCTCTCTCTATTGAGTGCTGGGATTACATGAGCCACCATGCCCAGTCTATGCAGAGCTAGGCATTGACTTCAAGGTTTCATGCAGGCTGAGCAAGCACTCCACCACCTTGCTCCATCCACCCCCTAGAAAGATTCCCTTTTGCTCCAGGCTGGTCTGTGACGGTCAGTGATGCCTGTCCCTGTCTGGCCCTCTGTGCTCCAGCGTTTCCACCATCATGCATCTCACTTATTGAAATTCTAGAAGCCTTGTTTGAGAGGATCACAGGCCCTTGGCGGACCAAGCAACCTCCTGAGGCAGATCTTGTTGTTGCTCATGAACTTGGCTCCTCAGAACCCTGTCCATTCTTTCTGCGGAGCAATGAGCACCAGATGTTCGGGTTGGGCAACCCAGCACTAATAAACCTGATGTGATTGATTTTCCTGTAAGGATCTGGGTTCTGGAGAGTCAGGGGGATGCACAGGCCATACGGAGGTGGAAGTGATTTACATCTGTGTCTCTATAGATCATAAACAGATGGGCACATGGAAGCCTGCAGGTCGCTCTGTTAAAATGTTGTTCCTTTAACAGCACGCCAGTCTTCCTGAAGATTTTAATGAGCGGAAAAATAATAAATCTGCTGTTATGCAGACAGCAGTGAGCCTAAAACTTCTGACAAAAACAAAACAAAACAACAGAACAGTTAAGTGCTTTTGCTTTTGCTGCATTCCAAGGGCATCCTAAAGAGAGAAGTTTCTGGAAACCTGGGGGCAGGCCTGCCTGCAGTTAGAAGTAGCTGAGTCCCCTCCCTCATTTCATCAGCTCACAGGGGCCGGGGTGTTCTGCATCCTGCTCTATGTCTACTCCCAAGATCAATAATGCATTAATTTTATTCATTTGCTTCATTTAATAACTGAAAAGGGAAAAGAAAAAAAGGGGAAAAAAGCATTTCATGTCTCAGAAAGGAAAGAAAACTATATACTTCGAACATAAAATTCTGAGCAATAAATGGAACCATTTGAGCCAAGGTAGGAGATCTTAATGGGAAGCTGGAAAATAAAACAATAAAAAAGCAATCTGTGGTCATAAGAAGTAATGTGGTCACTGTCACTTTACATATGTGCTGAGAAAAACCAAGATGTTTGCCCTCCTCTGTGTCTTGCCCTTTAAGACCAGAAGGATCCATTTCATTTATTTTAGGAGCTACAGCAATCTGGTGCTATTACTAAGGCCCACAGAGGTGGGCTCTCTGTTTTGCACAAGACCATAAAGTGCTTGGGGCTATCAGCATGCAATTTATGTAACCTTGTTAGACGGCCTTGATGCCATTTCTGGAAGAAAAGAAGTTATGAGTGTGGCTGCAAAGGGCTTTGAGCACACAAAAGTTTCCATCAGAGCAAAGCCCGCTTGCCACTGAATTCCCCAGCTCCTCATCCTCTGTGTGGAGACACACAAGGCTCTGTCACCTAGACACCAGGCAGTTTCCAGAAGCAGAGTGCAATTTATATAACGACCTGAGTGAAAGATGTTCTGAAGGCCCAATGTTCTAAGTACAGTCATTCATACATATTTTTATGTTCCTGGGGTTGGTTCCAGGACCCTCAGTGTATGCCTGAAACTACAGGTAGTATCAAACCCTATATATGGTATGTTTGTTCTTATACATACATGATTATGATAGAGTTTAATTTATAAATGAGGAAGAGTAAGAGATGAAGAACAATAATAATAAAATAGAACAATTACAATAATATATATAATAAATATTACAGGAATTGTTCTCTTTTGAAAGAGTCAAGGAACTATTAATATTTTTCAAGGGCCAGGGGTAGCACAGTGGTAGAGGAATTTTCCAGCATGCACAAGGTCCTGGAATTAGAACTTCAAATATTTTATATAGAAATATGATTTATATTAATGTATATTAATGTATTTATATGTTAGTTTATGTTTATTTTCCCTTTTTACTAGGTAACAAACCATGAAAAGCGAAATCACAGATAAACAGACACTACTACTATAGTTTCAAATTGGAGTTGTAACATTGAGGGAGTTTTGCTCTCACAATCTGCATGAGGCATAGGATGCTTCTAATTATCATAGGAACAACAAAGTCCAAGGTCAGATGAAGCTATCTGCAAGGTGGCAAATCTGAGAAATGTATATCTGGCCATGTGGAAGGAATGAGAGCAAGGTAGGTGGGTACTCAAATTCATTGCTTAGGCTAGCACTGCCCCCGGGGTACTAGGCATCTCTTATGGGCTTTTAAGGCAGAGCAGGCCTGTTTTCACATCTGATCACCTGCTGGAGATGCTAATGAGGACGGGCTAAGTGTTTGTCAAAGTGAGGAAAACAGCTAAGCTAATTTGCTCACCTTCTGGACAGACATGATTTACTATAAATTTGTCCATCAGTACTTATACTATCTCATGTTCTGCTCAAACCTCTTCAGATCAGAGTCTTGGCTAGAAAATAGGCTTGCAGGCTTGGACTCTGTATTAGCCAGAGTTGGTTTGGCTAACAGGAGTCTGGGTAGTTGTATAGCTCTATGAAGGCCGAGAGTCAGGAAATCTGTCTGGTAGCAGGTCAGTCCTAGAAGCTGAGGGTCCAGTGATGCAGCCCCAGTCCCATAATCAAAGCCCAAAGCTCCATGGAGAGTCACTGGTGTGAGGCCACATTGAAAAGATGGAGAACTTGGAGTCTGTTGTTCACAGAGAAGCAACAGCCACACTCAATCAGGAAGAGTGAGGCTTGCATGAGCTGGCTGCCATTTTCCCATTTTACTCCATCCGCCTGCTGGCCTATTGGGTGGAGCAGGTGTATGCCTCTCAGTTGCTCACTTGTTAATCCTTTCTGGAAGTGCCACACCACACCACACACATACACACACAGACACACATTCCCAGAAGTGAGTTTTACTCATCCCCTTCAGCATCTCTCAACACAGTCAAGGGGACAATCACACTTGAATCCACACGCCTGTGCACATAAAGCCCTCTCTCAATTCCATCAGAATAGCCTAATCACCACATGTGTAGCTAGTCTACTGAAGCCTTTGTAAAACATGGTGAGAGTCCACCACAGGGAGATTTTTCATCTTTAATTTTGCATAGTCAGGAGTGATGGCTTATGCCTGGAACCCTACATTTGGGAGGCTGAGGCAAGCAAATTGTCCCAACTTTGTGGTCAGGAATATCATCTTTTTTCAGTGCACAGCAAAATCACATGCTAGTTTATCACTTTGTATCCAAATGGTGCTCTACTCATTGTCATTTGACCATGGAGGAAAGAAATACCTCCTCTCCAAATCTTGTAGAGTCTTACAAAATGTCAAATCTTCTAAGATGTACTGGAAAAGTCCCATGCTTGATGTTTCTGGAGACCTAGATACCCAGCTTCTGGAACCTGCCCTGCCCTTATCTAACATTCAGCACCATATCCATCTTCTCTAAGGTCTTCATCTGTCAAATAAAAATGACAGGTGGAATCCAGTGGGCAAGCCATGGTTAGTGTCTCCAGAGCCTGGACGAGGAGGCGAGGCTGGGGCCAGGGAAGGGTTGTCTGTGTGGTCCTGGGAGTGCTAGATGTAGTGTGTCTGAGGGATGCCCTCTGAGCACTCCCGGGCTGACTGCTCTGAGCAAGCCTAAGTGGAAGGCCTCAAAGCACATCATAGCAAGCCTAGTTAGAAACAGCATTCTGCTATGTTGGCCTCCTTCTGTGATAATTTCCCATCTGCGATGTATCTTCCTAATGATTACTATTCCTCATATTTAATTTCTTAAAAGCCAGTTGGTTGATCAAAGTGGCCAGAGTTATGTTGATAATCTGATTCGATTTGTATTAACTGTGGGGAAGAGATGATAAGCCCAAATTCCCCTAGATATCACAAATGTGCATGTTTGTGTAATAAATATATAATGGGTAATATGTATCATACATTTGTATAACAAATTTATAAATGGGTTACACCTGGACCCATTATATGTATGTAATTTTTTTTCTGGAAAAAGGATTTGATCAAAAGAAAAGGTATGTAGGAAAAGAGACAGAGAGAAGAGAGAGAGAGAGAGGGGGGGGGAATAAGGGAGAAAACACAAGAGAAAAAATTAAAAAGAGAATGCTTTCTTTCATGGAGCCTAGCCTGTGTCCAGTGTTCAAACAAAAAAGATTTCCAGAAACCACTAGAAGCAAAGCGAAGTAAAACAGATGCTATGCTGTTCTCTAAGGTTGGCTTTCTAGCTACAAATTTTCTCAAAATATGCAAGCATAAATTAAGCATCTCTAATCTGTCTGCACATGTACAGTCTATGAGGAAGCCAGATAGATGCTGAGTGTTTTCTTCAATAACTTTACTTTTACTCTTTGAAATAGGCTCTCTTGTTGAACACAGATTTCAGGGATTTGGTTAGACTAGCTAACCAGTAAGCCCCAGGGATTTCCTGTCTCCACCTCTCCAGCCCTAGCATTACAGGTAAATGTCACAATGCCCAGCATTTTATGTGGGTTCTGGGGATTGAACTCAGGTTCTTATGCTTGTGTGGCAAGCAGGTTACCCATTGAGCCATCTCTCCAGTTCTGCAGTGCTCTTGATCACAGACTTCCTTACCGTCTCTCTGCTCTCATGTCAGCCCGGAGTTGCCCAGTCAGGAAACCTGAGATTTCTCCAACTACACTCTGTCCATCAGACTAAAAGTGGAGTCTCTCCAAGACCTGTTTCCTGTCCTACAGAGCTGATTCTATGGAAATCTGTCCCTCCTGTCTTCTGACAGCTAATGGAGCTCCTCCATGAGGATCTCAGATCATGGCAATCTGGAGGGAAATGAGGAGAGCCATAGTGGCTAGCATCAGAGGAGTGGAAGGTCAGGTATGCTGAGCACCATCACCCCCATTCTGCAGAGGAGGAAGCCATGAATCATTAAACATCTTCCTTAGGTGGGAGGGTCCAAATTCAAATCTACAGTCTAACTCTGAAACCAACCTTCTTAATCATCCTTCATCCCTTCAACAAATATCATTTGAGCACCTTTCATAGGCCAGGTGTGGTCTAAGTGAAAGCCCCTGCCCTTGTGAAGTTGATGGAGAGCTTAGTAAAAGTAGGTGGGTAGGACGTGAACAATCGATTAGTGAAAAAGAGTATGCTAGCTGATAAATACCTAAAGGACAATTAAAGGGGAAATGGTAGTAGAGAATATGGAATCAGCTAAAGACTCACTGGGGAGGCTGCTCACTATGATATTTTGGCTAGATTTGAAAGTTATGGTTAAATAAGAAATTATTAAATTATAATGACTAAATGAGATCAGTGGTAAGATGAATGAGATCCTGAAAACAAGCCTGCCTAGTGGGGGAAACTTATGGAAAATAGTAAACAATTAATTTGACCTGAGATGCATTAAAAATAGATTCCCAGAAGAAAGGCAATTCTTCACTGTGTGTTCCGTTGCTTTGCAGAAGCTCCGCTCATAGGGCATTCCAGGGGTCTGAGGCCATTGCTCAGGGTGTGCTTGTTTTAATGGTGACTGCTGGTTTGGATTAGGAAGCATTTCCTGGCCGATTCAGCTGAAGGCTGAACAGTTTGTTTGGCAGCTGTTCCACTGCAAATCCAGGCGAGATCTGACAAATTTAGCAATGATTAGAATCCTTGGGCTGCAAGATGGGTTAAGGTGCAGCTGCTAAGCACAATGTTTGCCTTCCCTCGTAGGGAAATGTCTTACTGGGAAAACCTGGCACCAAACATATCCTTTGATCAGAACTTCTAGGTTGTCTATAAGCATGGGCAATTATTTGCTCTCTAAAATAGCCCTGGCACTTAGTGAGATCAGTTTACATCATCTGTACGTCACACATAGAAAAATTCCAGCAGTAGACCACAAAGTCATCATCAAAAGAGAAGCAAGACCTGAATTTGTGCCTGGCTAGGTGTTTTTTGTTTTGTCAGCAAAAGAGGGTAGCAGCCATGAATTAGACAGCCTTTTGGATGGGAGGATTGAATTAGGATATACAGAGCGGTCCATGTGGCCAAAACAGAACCTCCCACACAGTTAAGTTCAAGTTCAACCAATCTCATTGAACAACTACCGTGTGCCAGGTCCTGGACAAGAGGCTGAGTTTCCAATGCTGAACAATGATGGTGAGGTAATTCAGTTTCCATGGTCTGCCAAAGTGGCAAGATATCCACTACTGGAAAAGTTTCCTTGTGCTAGAATATTTTCTCCTGAAAGTCCTTTCAAATGCAAATAGATTGTCTGGAAAGGGGTACGGTATTAACCATCCCTTATGCCAATGTGTTGCTTTGACTTTTAACAGAATGAGACATTCATGTATCTAGAAAATATCTATTCAGTTCCTACCATGTGCAGGCACTGCTTGAATAAAACAGGCACTCGTTTCCTGATCTCAAAATTTTACCATTTTCATGAGAGGAGAGAGTGAGGGAGTTTGTCACACACTTAGATGATGTATCAGAAGATGGAAAATAAAGCAGGAAAGGGTTAGGAAGGAAGAGGGAAGGGTTAACTTCTTTTATACAGGGTAGTCAGGTCAGAGGGTATGATGACATCTGAATAAAGACTGAGGGGAAGTGAGAGAGAAGAGAGAGATGAGAGAGAAGAGAGAGAGAGAGAGAGAGAGAGAGAGAGAGAGAGAGAGAGAGAGAGAGAGAGAAACAATCTTCATAGGAGGACCAGGGAACCAGGAGGCTCTGATGTGACCCTGGAATGTGGCTAGAGTGGAAAGATTCAGGAGTGTGTCCAGCAGTGCAGGGTTGAAGGCAACCAAGGGAAGGCAGGTAGGAAATGTTCTGGGGGACTTGGGCAGGAGGAAGGGCCTTGCAGCAGCCAGGGGTGGAAGACTGAAGAGGAAGAGGCAGGGAAGTCAAAGGAATAGGAGAAGAGAAATGGAAATGAGCAATTCTTTCCACAGAGAGCTTGCTCCAACCCTGCGTTTTTCTACCCAGGATGGGTTCAGAGCTGCACATCTCAGAAAGGTGCATCTGCAGCCTTGTCTAGCAAAGCTGACCCCTGCTTTTGCAGTAGTCTTCCTCATTTCCTGTATCCTGGATCTGCTCCTTGGGAAACCCATCAGACTAGATGGAGAGGCAGAAGACAGTTTCCAGCTCTGGCTCTCCCATTTAAGAACATGTGATTTGGGAGCATTTCTTCATTTTATGGGTGAGCGACTTCTGAGCTGAGAGATGCGTGAACATTTAACCTGTGCACAATGTAGCCTTTGTGCATATGCTTAATTTTGTTCTCATTTTTTCTGCTGATGCCTATGCACTCTGTTCTTTGACATTTATTGGACCCTTTTCAAGTATTTGCCCAGTTGAGGCTTAAGGAGAAATTTAAGGGATCCTATCATGTGAAGAAGGTATATTTGTTCACTAACCATACATGACCACAAATCAGCAATTGCCTATATTATCTACTCCCAAACCACCTGGGAGCTTTTCTGAATGTAGATTTCTGGAGAACATCCATAGATTTGGGGTCTAGTAAGTTTGGAGTAAGGCATGAACTGCTATAATTAGAATAAAATCCCCAAAAGACTCTGAGTCAGATGGTAACAATTCATTTTTTTTCTCTTTCCTTTTTAATTTTTTTCTCTTTCCTTTTTTATTTTTTCTCTTTCCTTTTTAATTTTTTCTCTTTCTTCTTCCTTTTGAGAGATATTGGGATACACAGCAGTGAGTATTGTTACACTGGGGTTGGAACAGTTGCTGACCACAGCAGGGATTCTAGGGGTTTAGAGGTCATTGAATTGGAGTATATAGATAATAGAAGTGGTGATGATGACAACGGAGGTGTTGATTTTGACGGTCATGGTGACAACAGTGATGTGGTGGCGGTGGTGGTTGGAGCTGGCAGATGCAGTTATGGTGGTGTTGGTAGTCACGGTGCTAAAGGTGATCATATTAGTTAAGATTCTATAAAGAAACTGAACCAATTGAATGAATCTATGCCACAAAGGGGATTTATTAAATTGGTTTACACAATACATGCTGGGTAGTCCAACAACGCCTGTCTGCATTGGAGAGAATGAGAGCTTGACCATGAGGCTGGATGCCTCAGCAACCCTGACCTGGTGCTGAAAGCCTAAAGGATTCCTGGAGAGTGACTGGTCTTCACTCTACTTTGGAAGGCCAAAGAAGCTGGTTCTGATGTCAGCGAAGGATGGGAGGAGAGCAGCAACATGGTGGATGCACTCAGCAGAAGGGAACAATGCCATTCAAGCAAAAGACCCTTCTGTGTATGTGTATAATATATATATATATAGAGAGAGAGAGAGAGAAAGAAAGAAAGAAAGAAAGAAAGAAAGAAAGAAAGAAAGAAAGAAAGAAAGAGAGGAGAGAGAATGTGTATGAGATAACTCCCAGGTGGTTTTGATCACTAAAATAGAAAATCACTAATTCGAAGGCATATATGTTTATTAAACAAAGGTGCCTCATCCACACACACATAAAAAACTTCCATATATATGCACATATATGTATGCATATGTATATATAGATATAGATGTCTATATCTATCTATCTATCTTTATATGTATAGGCTACCACTGGAAGGGCTGCCCACTCTTTGGGAAGGTGTTCTCTCAGGTAATTCTTCCCAGAAATGCCCAATCAAGTAATCAAGTTGACAGCGGAAATGAACTGCTGTGGGGATGATAGCAGATCGTGCCGAGGTGCAAAGTTTCCTTTGGGGTTAATTGCACTGATGGGTTGCCCAGTCACCGTGAGGTTAGTAGTATTTCTCTGCCATGCCCAGCCCACTGTGACATTCTGCTTCTGCTCAGATACAAGGTGACTGGACCGAGACTGTGAAACTCTGATCCGGAATCAACCTTTCCTTCTCCAAGTTGTTTTTCCCAGGTATTTTTTTTCTTTTGTCACAGTCCTAGAAAGCTGAAACACCCCATAGTTAATATCCTCAGTAAGCATTTATCACATCAATCCACAAAGCATTTTTCTCACCAGAGAGTTTGGTGACAATGAATGACAAAACATTCACAGATGATTCAAAGAGCAGTTGATTTTGTACATAATGTTTGAGATTGTTGGAGTATGAGAAAGCAGTTTCGTAAGACCCAGTGAAAGAGCTTGTCCCAAAGGTCACGACAGAGTGAATGTAGTTCTCCTGAGAAGTTAGAGCCAGCACCTTGACCCATGGTTCTCTAGGCTGGGGAAGGAGACAACCCCATCTCCCTTACCTCCTCCCTTTCAAAAGGTTAGTCATGATTCCCCCCAAAGGCAGAAAGGCTCAGTGCAACTGGCCTTGGGAAGTCAGGCTTCACCTTCATGTCGTTCTCATGGGATCTGAGGACCTTGGGCACCAGTGGCAGCGAGGGGGGTGTGTTTGCTGTGTAGGGTACAGGAGCAGTTCTGCCTGCATTCTGTATTATGCAATGTTTTATCCTCTCCCATTTGGACTACTCCTCGCTGTGTTAGGTTTCAGTTTTGCCCCAACATGGAAGGCCAAGTCTGCTCCCTATCTGTAGTCTCCCCAGCACTGTTTCCACTGTTCTTGGCCTGGCTAGAGCACAGGTAATACTAAGACTGCTCCCTTCCTCACTTTTTAAGCTTCATCTTGGGTCCAGAAACTGCTTTGATTTTTAGAATTTAGAAAACAAGCAAGGAAGAGGCTTCTCCCACAGGAACAAGGGCTTTGGAGGGAAGCAATTACAATTGTTGATTAGGAAAGACTATTAAGAGACTAGCACTCTGATATTCAAGCCCTGGCTCTTTCTCCATTCCTACAACAAGGGCTTTGATCAACAGCTGAGGCATGAATGACTCTCAGTTCTAGCTCAGCCTCAGGCCCAGCTAAGTTCGGTGCCTTGTAGCCTTGCTGTGACCCGATGCAGCAGATTATAGAAACATGTCCCTGACTCCAGAGCTTCAGTCTGTGAGCCTTGTCGAGGGAATGTAGCCTGGACTTAATAAATCTCCATCATCTTCCTCTGGGGTTTTCATATTGCAAACAGTTCACGAGTCACATAGTAATTCTCTAAGGACCCAGCAAGAATGCACAGTGACAAAACTGGGCAGGGAATTTTGCACAGTGTTGTATATTCTCAGTAAATCTCTGATTGGAAGAGGTGTTGTGACATCCATGGATAACTTAAAATACAAACTTGGTCTGCTTTGCAGAGAAGGTAATAATAGTGAGCTTAACTCCTCTCATTGTACCATGGCTGGGTATTGGCTGTCGTCATCTGTAGCAAACGCTCATTACAGGTCTACTGCCTTCTAGTTCTCTGCTGGGTGGCAGGGGAAAGGGCGAACAAAGCAAAGTCCCTGCTTTAGACACATACATGTGCACACACACATGCACACACACACACACATGCACACACTAATTATTGAATTATTGGTAGGAAAAACTGAAATATGCACAAATCATTAGTGTTCTGTTTAAGTGCAATGGTAGATCTGGATGTTAGCTGGTCCTCTGGAGAAGATTGGCTCACTCTTCCTCCTCCTCTTATTCCTCCTCCTCCTCCTCCTACAGTTCATACTGATGGATCTCCAAAGCTCTCCTTTCTCCAGAGTCACAAGCAAATTCTCTTTCTCACTTCACACCAGGGATCCTACCATAACCTCTAGTCTGGGAGCCAGTGGACACCCATGAACTGTTACACATACAAATATATATTTGTATACATATATTTGTCTGAATATGGTTTATTTCAAATAATGTGATGATCTCTAGTTTAATATCAACAGATTTTTTTTTTGTTAACCAAGGGGCCATCCAAGAACACAAAGGCAAAAGGACAGTCACTTCCATAACTGCTGATGGAAAACTGGGCATCTACACACCCATTTTAGTTACTTTTCTATGACAAGAACCCCACAGAAACAACTTGAGGCATTATTTTGGCTCACTGTTTTCAGATGCTTCAGAGTCTTGTGGCTTCAATTTTCTGGGTCCATTGATCAGCAAAGCATCATGGTGGTATGTGGACAGGAAGCAAAGCAGAGGAGTCTGGGTGAGATATTGGCCCAAGGACATGTCTCCAATAACCTATTTCCTCCAATCAGGCCTGTATCAGTTACTTTACTCTTGCTGTGACCAAATGCTTGACATTAAGCAGCCTAAGGAAGGAATTATTATTTTAGTTACATTTCCAGGGAAGGAACAGTCCATCATGGTGTGAAGGCAAGTCTGAAGCAGCAGAAAGCATCCACAGTCAGGAAGGGAGACTGAACAGGAAGGAAGTAGGGCCAGACTATAAACCTTAAGGTCCACACCCAGTAACTCACTTCCTCCAAGAAGGATTTACCTCCTAAAGTTCCACAACCTTCCCAAATAACACCACCAGCTGGGGACTAAGTTCAAAAGATATGGAAGACATTTTACAGACAAATCACAAACCCTATCTCCTACATTTCACCACTTTGCAACAATTCCATCTGTATTAGTTATGATTCTCTAGAGGAACAGAACCTATAAAATGAATTTGTAGTAAAAAGGGGATTTATTAGATTAGCTCATGGCAGTCCCACAATAGCAGTCTGCAAGCCCAAGAGTCAAGGAACAGGTAGAGGCTCAGTCCACATGGCTGGATGCCTCAGCAGTCCCAGTCCAGCATTGAAGGCCTAAAGCATTCCTGGGGAGCTGCTCATCTTCAGTCCAGCCTGGCAGGATGAGGAAACTTGGTTCCAGTGCTGATGAAGGGACAGATGAGCAGGATGGAATTTGAATAGATATTCCTAACTTTTTACTTGGGTTCAAAAGTATATAACACAAAAAGAAAAGGAATGGTTTGCTCATTGATCACAAAAAAGCTTCACCCAGAACAATGAGTACTCTGGATCCCGAAGAATCACAAGGAGCTTTGCAAATGGGAATGTTCTGTCTATTTAAGAAGTCCAGATCTCAACCCCCACCAAGGCAGTGATGGAATGGCACCCTGTCCTCTGACCTGTCATCCAGACCTCAGTCCTTAACACTCTAGTTTCTCGTACAAATAATGCTTTTCCTTCACTGATCATGGTATTGCTCTTAATGTTTAACCACAAACATTCCTTGAGTGCTGTTATGGTGATGGAGATGTAAGTGTGTGTGTGTGTGTGTGTGTGTGTGTGTGTGTGTGTGTGTGTGTGTGTGTGTGAAGAAAAGGTACAGAATTCTGCTAACTATGAAGGCAGATCAGGTGTTAAGTAAATTAATGTAAGCCTTCTGGTATGCATTATAGAATATAGGCAAACAACATTGACCTGGTTTCTTTATAACAAACAAATAAAAGCAAAGGAAGCATTTTGATTAAACTTTTTCTGTGCCCCTAAATAGCAGGGAAACTAACAGCTCAAAAATCTCAGCCAGCTAAATGTACATAAGACAGGAGCCCAGAGGGGCTGAACGCCCTTAGTAAATCAGATGGCCCATTCATTAAAGACGTAATCTCGGTCAGTCACTTCCTAATGTGCACATTAGCTTGTACAGCTCATAAGTAAATCATACTGTTCAAAAGGAAGAAGGGCTTGACCATGTTTCTCTGTTTCCTTTTCCCTGTAGTCATAGGGGTGAAAAAGATGAAGACTGAAATAGGAAAACCATCTTCAGGGAACTGTATTTGGTGTTTGCTTCAAAGATTTCTAACCATGATTGGCTCTTGTTTGACCTCCACTCTGAGCAGACAGCCGGGCATCTACTCTGAGGACCCTGTCCACAGCCAAGAAGTCCAGTGGGACCATTCATTTCAATAATCTCTCTTATGATGATCAAAACGGATGACTAGGGAAAGAGAGCCTTGTGAAGATCTCCATTTCAGAGTGGCATTCTGTCTGCTCCTAGAGAGTGGAGACGAAAGAGATTAATGTTGCTGGAGTTCACTGAGCTCTCAGCACAGAGGAAATGAGCTCTGATGCAAGAGACAGATAGCCCAGGCTTCAATGCAACTGTCTTGCCTCTTACCAAACAGTGACCCAGCCAAGATACCCAGCCCATGCCTCAGTTTCTCATCTGAGAAAATATAAACCTACCACCAGCAATAGTCTAGAAAATAGGAACATGAATTTTCTACAAATACATGATGTACAATAATCAATAACATTAGTGTGACATTTTAAGAAACATTAAATAATCAATTTCTTTTTTCTGGTTGAGGTTATATCATGTTCAGAATAGCAAATCAATGTCTTTTTTTCAGAAAACTTGACCTATAATTTATTCATTTTTATTTTTAGTTCGTACAATTAGGAAAATAGATCATAAAAATTCATTTAAAAAGTGAATGGGAAAAAAATCAGACATCTTTGTGTTGTGGAGAAGAAATAAAGTATAAGGAAAGAAAAAGGGTGAGATGTAAGCAAAGAAAGGAAAGAGGTTTTAAGACAGCAGACAGAAGGAAGGGGGAGAAAAGGCAATATATTGGATGATAAAAGAAATGTTCGTTGGAGGGCATGCCCGAGACTTCTGCCATCTCTGAGCTTCTAAATATCATCACTCATTCCTTTGCCTTTTCAAATATTCATCAGGTCCTTAATCATTGTTTCCAGCACTTAATTACATTTGCGATAATGTCAGGACATGAACGAAGACAGCCAGCTCTTGACAATGCTGAGCAAGATAAGAGGCTGAAGCTGGAAAGAGCGAATAGGCCATCAGAAGCAGTAAGGGAAATGAAAATTCAAAAGACAAAACCTTTAAAGAAGACAGAAAAGGGTCACGGGAAGTGGGCATTGGAGAATGTGCATAATTGGGCACAAGGAAGAGAAGGAGGAGGATGGACCAGGCAGGGAGGTGCTGAGAAAGCCAAAGCCAAACAAAATCTATTTTGTGGCGCATCCACTGTTCTAAAGGTCAGGTAGGATGAGGGCTGCAGAGATCTAAATCCAGCTTGAACGAGACTGACCTTTGCAATTGAAAGTGAGATGATCTTCCTGGAGGGAAATTGGCAATATTTTTTCAGTGTCTAAAATGATTATATCTGTTGGAGGTGTATCTCAGTGGTAGACATACACTTAGTGTGTGTGAGGTCTTGCATTCCTTCCCCAGGGGTGGAAAAAAAAGTCATTTGACCCAGAAATTCTACTTCCAGGAGTCTATCTTCAGAAAACAGTCAAAGCAAAGATTTGATTTCGATGAGCAAACCATGGTAATCATGAAAAATACATCGTTTTCATGAAATCAAAATATGATAACCATCTCACATGGACAGTAGGGAGTCGGTTAAATAAACAATGAATATCCATAAAGGTAAATACTACATAGTCATGAAAAGCCATGTTTTGAAGAAGGCTTTTTTAAAAAATATTTTATTTATTCATTTTTCAAGCAGAGAGATAGAGATAGAGATAGAGAGAGAGAACACCAGAGCCACCACCTTGTGGGTGTGGCTTATGTGGGTCCTGGGGAATTGAACCTGGGGCCTTAGACACTGGAGGCAAGTGCCTTAACCACTGAGCCATCTCTCCAGCCCTGAAGAAGGCTTTAAAAGTAGAATTCATATGAAATAACATACAAGTCATAAAAGTGCATGTCTATGAGTTTTTACAATATGAGTATATTCATGTTACCACCTCCCAGATTAAGAAACAGAACATAGTCAGCACCCTAGAAATCTCTTTCATGATACCTCTCCCACTGTCGGAAATTAGGTGTACTAATTAAAACTTTATATACAGGAACCACCCAGGATACATACTAATGTGTATCTTCTTTTGCTCAAGAAAATTATGCTGAGAAAGGTTATCCATGGTTTAGCATGTTACAACATGCATTCATTTTCATTGTTCTATTTATTCTAGGAATATATCACATTATGTTTATCCCTTTCATTGTTGATGGACATTTGGAAGGTTTTCAGTTTTTCAACATTGCTAACAATGCTGCCATGAATAGGCTAACACATGTCCCTGGCGTCCCCTGAGGACTTCTGCTGGTGTACACCTACGAGGGAAAGTGCGGCTTACAGGGCATGTGCGTGCTTTAGGTAATAGATCCAAGTTAGACTTTGTTAAGCAGTGTATGAGAATGCAAGGTGCAGAAGACCTCTGTCAGTGCTAGTTTGTCAGCATTTAAAATTATGGTAACTCTGGTGTATGTAGGGGTGGTGTCTCGTGGCTTTCTTATGTGTTCTTTATAGATAATGCGATTGTGCAACTTTCTTAGATTTATTGGTAATTTTAAAATTTTTATTTTTTTATTAATTAGAAACTTTTTGTATGAAAAGATCATGTGTTGGTCCCATTCCCCTCCTTGCCACCCCCATTCCACTGAGGGCCCTGCTCAGTGGGGTTACTGGTATGGGTTTATGGGTTAAGAGTTATGGGAGCAGCAGTAAGTCTCTGTTGGAGGTGCAATGCCTCTGGATATTCCTTCCACCCTGTGGCTCTTACAATCTTTCCACCCTCACTTCCACAATGTTCCCGGAGCCTTCGTGGGTGTGTTATAAGTCTACTTTAGTGTTGAGCTCTCAGCTCCTAGATTTCTGCTTTAATGTATTTTGAGGGTCCTCAAGTGTCTATTATTGGCATTAAAAAAAAGTACCTGCCCAAGATTTTTGTCATTTTTGTTAAATTTTCTTTGTCTCTTATTGAATCATAATGGTACTGTATATACTTTAGAAATGACCATTTCTTTTTGTATCTGTGGGAGGAGGTGACAAAAGTCTCCATTTCTGTGGTTTGCATTTCCATGTTCTTAATTGTATCTGTTGAAAAGATAAGTTATGAATTGTAATTAAGTCCAGTCTCTCAATATGTTATAGTACACACACACACACACACACACACACACACACACACACTTTTTCTCCAGGAAAAGAACTACTTCTAGCCTCAAATCTATATTTTAGGAACAAAGATAGATAAATGGTAGAGGAAAGTCAGGGAAGTGGTTAACCTGTGCTTGGGGCATGTCACAGGAAGGACAGTGAGACATTGGCCCCAGGGCTAAACAACGGACCAGTGGAAGCAGTGCAGGAACCAGCCCACAGGAGGACACATGACAGGGTCATTAACTGGTAATGCTAAGGGTGGTGGGCCAACTGGAAGTTCAGATTTTCTCTAAAGGTCATAGCTGCTCCCTACCTGACAATAATTATAAATATCAGTTACAGGAAGAATGTAGATTTCACTATATGGAATAAAATGTGTTTAGGAAACAATATGTAAGTCCTTGATGACCTTGGCCAAAAATATTAAGAGAAGATGTCATGGTTTGATCCAGGTGTCCCCACAAACAAATGAATGTGTTCTCAGTGATCAATGCTCAGCTGATGGCAGTTTGGGAATTAAAACCTCGCTAGAGCTGTGTTGTCAGGGGCAAGCTTATGGGGGTTATAAGCCAGCTTCCCCTTGCCAGTGTTTGGCACACCTTCCTGCCGCTGTTTGCAGTACTGTGGCAGAAGTGATGTCCAGCCCTCTGCTCATGCCATCGTTTTCCCTGCCAGGATGGAGTCTTCCCTAGAGTCTGTAAGCCAAATAAACCCATTCCTCCACAAGCTGCTTTTGCTTGGGTTCTTTCTGTGCAGCAACAGGGTAAGCTGACAGCAACAGAAGACATTCACGATAACACCTCACCTGCTCTCTGCCAAGGGGCTGGCTCCAGGAGAAAGGAAGCTGGCTGTGTGATTTAAAGAGACTCTTGTCCACCTTAGAATCAGTGGTCCAAGAAGATTATCCCAAGATGACCATAGTAATGAAGTCTGCTCCCATATTCACTACCAAAAAGCTTCCAGGCTGTTCAGTAACCCATCTCCTAAATTAACTGCCATCCAACTGGTGCTGATTCTTCCTCCTCCATCCTGCTAATAATTTGAGTGTCCCCCGCCAAGTGCTCAGGCCCTGGCCTCACATGGAGACAGCCCCTTGGCAGAAGGTATAGAAACACAAAGTGATAGTCTGCTTGGAGTATACTGCTGTCCTTGGGGAAGGAGCTACCTTTTCTTGAATCTATTCCTAGCCTAGCAAGCC
>PVHP010022023.1:0-27500 GCA_004024765.1 Zapus hudsonius
CCAGTTCTGAAGCCACTTAGACATTTGTTATAGTAGCACTCCACTCAATACAAATTTCTTATGCTAGACCATTCAGGCTACTATATCACAATATAAGTACCATAAGTTAGGTGGTTTATATGACCAGAAATTTATTTCTCACAGTTCTCACAGTTGGAGGCTGGGACCTCCAACATAAAGCACCAGTGGGCTTTTTGTCTGGTGAGAGCTTGCTTTCTCACAAATAGCTTTCTTCCCATGTAACCTCACAAAGTGGAAGGGGAAAGCGAGCTCCCTGGGGGCTCTTTCATAACAACACTAATTCCACTCATATAGGCTCAACCCTTATGTACTAATCATGTCCTAACACCATCACCTTTGAGGTTAGGACTTTAAAATGTGAATTTTGGTGGCAGTGGTGGTGGAACAAAGTGTGTCTCTCCAAGTTCATATCAGCAGCAGGGGAACTCATTCTGAGTTGAGTCCATAGCAGATAGACATCTGTCCCTGGTGATCTTCTGGGCAAAGACCAGTATATTGGAGCGGTCTATGAAGTGACTGATGGTATGCCATGCTGCTGTCTGTGGTATCTCTCCTTTTATGTATCTTGGGAGAGAGGGTTGTGTCTTTCATTGGTTTGGTTGGTCCAATTTTTTATTAGCATGAACAGTTATCAGTGTGTGCCTTATGGTTGTGCTGGACAGATGTTATTCATATGTACAAAGAAGATATCTAGTCTTTCTACCTTAGCATTTGTTACCAAAATGGAGTGACCCAAGGGCAAGCTGATGCTCTATACAAAACGGAGTAATTCAGGCCAGCACACAGCCTGCTCTTTACAAGGAGAGGGTAATATCCAGGGTTATCAGAGGCCTGGGCCTAGAGTATGACCAGAGGCCTTTCTAGCTATACCCTAAAGGTGATTAAAGCCATTCTCTGCTATTGGTTGAACAATGCTCCAGACATGGCAAGGGAGATTCTACCTTCCAGGGTACTTGGGGTGTGTGTGGGTCAGGAGTAGGAGTCATACCTGTCAGCCTGGCCTTGTGATATGTAGGGCTGACTGGGCCTGGCCCTCCCATTGGTTTCTTGCAGAGTGTCTGGAGGAGAACTGTTCGATTTCCTGGCCCAGAAGGAGTCACTGAGTGAGGAGGAGGCCACCAGCTTCATTAAGCAGATCCTGGATGGGGTGAACTACCTTCACACAAAGAAAATTGCTCACTTTGATCTCAAGGTCAGTAAGGGGAGGAAAGCTAAAGAACCAGTGTTTAGCAAGAAGTGGCCTCCCAATGTCCTTTATAGGCGGGATCCAAAGGCCCACTGGCTCATTCCACTTGCCTTACATGGAAAACCCTGAGCTTATGAAGGAAATGACATATTGCAGGTGTCTACTTCCTCTCAAATCCATCAAGTCTTCTTTACATGGAAACTGATTGCACAAGCTTTTTATTTTTAAAGAAATACTCGCTTTATTATTTATCTGAGAGAGAGAGAGAGAGAGAGAGAGAGAGAGAGAGAGAGAGAGAATGGGTGTGCCAGAGCCTCTTGCTATTATAAACCAGCTCCAGACACATGTGCCACTTGTGCATCTGGCTTTATGTGGGTATTGGGGAATTGAATCCAGGCCAGCAGGTTTTGCAAGGAATCACCTTTAACCTCTGAGCCATCATCTTATGAACAAAGCTTCTTGATCAGCCAGCTACAGTCAACTTATCTCTTCCAGGGAGCAGGTGCGGTGTAATTTTTAAACAAGTTTATCAGTGACAAGAAGCTTAAAACCAAACCATTTCACAAGGTTGAACTTATCAACAGTAAAGAGCTAAGTCATGAGTGGGCAGAACTAGCAGGGTTTGGAGAATTGCTGAGGTTGGCTCTCTCTGTGAGGTAGCACAGAACAGCCTTTTGTGTCCTTCCATCAGAGGTTATAGATCTTGGAGCCCAGAGACCGCTGGCTGCCCTCTCCTACCCCACCTCAAACTGGGGCCATGAAACTGCTTACAGGGCCCACTGATCATTTGTGGTAACTGGTGTTTAAGGTCAAGAAGTTTGCTGTGACCACACAGAACTGCATGAAGCAAGAATGTGGTCAAAGCTGAAGGATGGGCTCAGGCACATAGATGGGTTTTTGCAGACACACAACTGGTGGAGGGCTTTGAACTCATAATCAGACCTTGTTTATACAAGGACACTCATTCACTCTTTTTTTGATTAGGAATTTGTTTGTTTTGTTTTGTTTTTATCGTAGGATATCACTCTAGCTCAGGCTGACCTGGAACTCACTTTGTAGTCTCAGACTAGTCTTGAACTCATGTTGATCCACCTACCTCTGCCTCCCAAGTGCTGGGTGAAAGGCATGTGCCTTTGCTTGTTTTTCAGACAGGACTCTATGTAGTCCAGGCTGGCCTCAAACTCACTATTTAGCTTAACTCTTCATCCTCCTGCCTCTTAACTCTCAGGGGCTCGGATCACAGGTGTGTGCTACTACATTGGGGTAGCCATTCACTCTTCTGAACAGAAATCCTTTTGGTCTTTCACTTGTGTGCTGGGTTCTTGAGCCCTATCTGGGATTAGTTCCTCTTCTTAAGGAACTTAGTGCAATAGACAGAAAAGAAAGGCCAATAGCTCTGTTATGGGAAACCAGGGGAGGAAATAGCTAAGTCATACTGGAGAGGGGCTTCCTAGAAGAGTTGGTGTTTGAGTTTTCTGGAGAACAGCAAGGGTTAGAAGAGGGGAGGAGCCTTCTAAGAAAGACAGTCCAGCAGTGTGCAGAGTCACAAAGCAGCATGATGCACTCAGGGAATTACAGAAGAAGGGAATGTGTGTTGGGTGGCTGGGAAAGAGGCCAGGAAGAGGGCAGGAGGCAGACAAATAAGAGGAATGGCAGTTGAGCCAAGGAAGTTGCCCTTTACCCTGAGAGATATGGGGGCCAGGTGAGCAGGTGTGTATTTCAGATTAATCCCTCTGATGGATAAGATGGATAGGATGTGGAAAGCCTGGCAGCTGAGAGCCCAGGTAGGAGGCTAATGCAGTAATCTGGCAGAGATGTGATAAGGGACAGACTCATAACATATTGCGGAGGTCAACTTGAAGATTGATGAGGTGCCTAATTCCATGTGGAGGCAAGGAGGAGAGCAGCATTCAGGATGACACCAAATTTTGGCTTGGGGGACCAGGGCAGAGAGGGTATGACATGTCTACAGTCTCATCACAGCCATGGCACAGCATGGGCTCAGGTCTCATGCCTGGGTCCCTAGCCCAGCTCTTCCTGTCTCACAGGAGACTCCATAGTGTAGCCCACTCCTGATGATGATTGTCACAATATTTTGAATTCTTCCTGCTAAAGATTTCTTCCGGAGTACCCTCAGGTGTCACAAAGCAAAAGTTGGAGTCCTGGAAGAGGGTGAGGCTTACGCAGGCCTTTGGACCTCAGCATAGTGATAGACCAGGCAGGAAACGGTCTACCTGGATTACACCTGTGTCTCCTTCCTGGTAATACTGTGGACAATTAACTTGTTGTTTTCTTGTGTCTTTATGGCTCCTAGAGACAGCCTCAAAGTCAAAAGACTCCTTTGTCTTTTCTCTAGTGGGTGGCAGAGGTGGGAGGGGCTTCTGTGGTACCCAGAGCTCTAGGTTAGATGGCTAAGTTGGAGTCTGCTCCTCAGCTAAGCACCAGGACACACTTGAACTTCAGTTGTTTAGCCTTGATGTTAGACAGCACCACCCATCTTGTAGAGAGAGGCTGCATGTGGTCTATTTGGGTTTCTGTGTTGTTATTGTTATTTCCCTTCCCAGAAGAGAGGAAAAGAAAACACAACCTTTGTTACTTTTATTGGGTTCTGCTAGACCAGAAGACAAATCCTGCTGGTGCAGCTCTCCATTTCCCTCCAGAGACCTGAGACAGTTGCCCTGTGGGGCCTGCTGATGGGGCTAGTTCTAGCTCCTGGGCTCAGTCTGGATATTTTCCATTACCTACAGACTGTCTGAGTTTCCTCCTGATGCGAGTAGAGCAGTGATTCTGCTAAGCCCACCCATGGCCACATTTCCTCAGTTTCTGGACGACCCAGCTTTCTGGTTCCCCCTCCTGTGAGTTCTTTGGCCCAGGTCCAGCTGGGCAACTTCCGGAAGTGATGGGCAGCCAAAATGTAGAAAGATTGCCTCATGACTAGGGAGATACCCCCTGTACCCAGACTTTGAATGCTTCTTGGCTGGAATTTTCCACTGTTATGGAGGAGGGGGGATCAAACAGAAGGATAGCTGATAGGTTAGAGATTTCTTGGCTCCATGTTGTCCCACCATCTAAAACCCACATTTTCTTCCTGGCTTTCTTTTTCTGTTAAAGAGCCTCTCTTTCCTCCATTGCTTGTGTTTTGCTTCTTATACCAAGAAAGTCACGCTGCCCTGGCTGCCCCAGGGCACAGCCACCGTGTCATCTATGCAATCTAAAAGACCTCTCTTTTGGGGTGTAAGTAGTATGTTTGATGTGGGTATGCACATGGGTATATGCAGATTTAGAGGCCAGACATCAGGTGTCCTCCATTATGGCGTTTCCACTTTATTTCCTTGAAACCGTCTCTCAATCAGCTTTTGCTGTTGTTTGTTTTTAAATATTTTTATTTATTTGCAAGCAGTGAGAAATAGAAGAGAGACATAGAGAATGGGCATACCAGGGCCTCCAGCTACTGCAACAGAATCTAGATGCATGCACCACTTTGGACACCTGGTGTTACACGAGTAGTGGGGAATTGAACTCAGGTTGTTAGGCTTTGCAGGCAAGCGCCTTAACCACCAAACCATCTCTTCAGTCCTGTTTGCTTTTGAGACAGGGTCTTATTCTAGTCCAGGCTGACCTGGAACTCACTTTGCAGCCCAGATTACTCACTGCATTCCTCCTCTCAGCCTCCCAAGTGCTAGGATTAAAGGCATGAGCCTCCAGGCCTGGCTTCTCTCTCAGCTTTTTTTTATGTGTATGCCAAGAATCAAACTCATGTCTTCATGCATACACAGCAAGCAATCTTACCCATGGAGCCATCTCCCCAGATTCTCTTTGTCATCTGTGTTCAGTCATGTGCTAAGACTATTCAGGCTCCGAATGGAAGGTTCCCCATCTTTTTTAAAAAAATATTTTATTTATTTATTTATTAGAGAGAGAGAGAGAGAGAGAGAGAGAGAGAGAGAGAGAGAGAGAGAGAGAGAGAGAGAGAGAGAGAGAGGAGACTGGGCACGCCAGGGCCTCCAGCCACTGCAAATGAACTCCAGACACATGCACTCTCTTGTGTATCTGGCTTTACATGGGCACTGGGGAATTGAACTCAGGTCCTTCTGCGTTGCAGGCAAGCACCTTAACAGCTAAGCCATCTCTTCAGCCCAAAGGTTCCCCATCTTGTAGAGAGCAGAAGAATGGAGAAGTTCATGCAGGATAAACAGTCTTGGTAAAAATAGATCATGGTGTACTCTTGCTCACAAATCAGCAATGGGCCTTCTTCACCTAGAGTATCTCTAAACCCATTCCTACATGGCCATAGCTCTGTGGCCTAGCCCACTCTTCCCCGGGCAATAAAACCACAGATGTGGGCTGTAGTCTCATTGCTCTGAGCATGCTCTACCTTTTTCTTCCCCATGGACTTTCTCATTTTTTCAGGGCCAGCAGAATTGCCATTTCCTCTGGGAAGCCTTTGCCATCCCTACCATTGCCAAAGTCTAAGAATTACCCAGCCTTCTGCTTTCGTTGCCTTTTGTACAAACTCTTTTTGTTTGTTTGTGTTTATGTGTGTAATGTGGTGTGTGTTGGCATATCCACATGCATGTACCCATGTGGTGCCCCATGCTGGCTTGCAGCAGGCTGGAGCAGGTCAGTGTACCACTCCATCACACTTTTATCCAGAGTTTCTTACTGATCCCTGAGATTGTCTTTTTTTTTTCATGAGCTCCAGCTATTTTCAAGTCTGTTTCCCTACAGGACTGGGCATATAGATGTGTGTGGCCATATCCAGATGCTTATGTGGATCAAATTTGAGTGGTCTCTCAGGCCTCCTCAGGCCCTCATGCTTGCATAGGAAGTGCTCTTAACCACCGAGGCATCTCTCCAGTCATTGTACACATCTCTGTTGAGAGCATTCATCCTTATGAATCACTTTCTAGTGCTTGAAGTTAGATGAGTCTCTCAATGTTGAATGAATGAATGAGTGAATGAATGTCTTAGAGGCAATCAAATGTTCTCATGAATGTTCAAGGTCCTTCCATATCTCACCTGAAAGTGCAAAATTAGGTTACAGGCAGAGTTCAGTTCATAGAGGACAGACTAAAATCCAGGGAGAGAATGACATAAACATCAATGTGACATGGACCCTGCCTTCCAGGGAATAACTGTCTACAGTGAGATTTGGTGGAGAGACCATCTGAAGTAAAACCCAATGGATTCTCACTAACAACGTCCACTTCTAAAGGGTAAATTCATCACAGATGTGGGTAGGTGGGGGTGGAAGGGTAAGGGATGTTGCACTGTAGTTACAGAGATAGGAAGGACATGAGCTGGTACCAGGAACCATCACACACATCTTTTGCAGGTCAGATCTCCAGGCAATGGGCCTTAGAAGCATCTAGGAGCCTCGCCCTTATATATGATCCCAACAAAAATAGAATGTTTCTCTGTGGTCTTATACTTATTTTAGATTTGGGAATTTCCCTTCTGAGCACAAGTGTGTCCTTTCTTTGCTAAACCCAGCCTAACCTGATCCAATTTGAGAATTCTAAACTGGAAGGTAGTCCCCAAGATTGATAGTATTTTAAGCAAAAAGAACCAGTCAAGAGAAATTGCTAAAATCATTATGTAAGCCAAAACCCAGAACTTTAAGGGAGTTTTTTTTTTTTTTTCGAGGTAGGGTCTCACTCTAGCCCAGGCTGACCTGGAATCCACTATGTAGTCTCAGGGTGGCCTTGAACTCATGGTGATCCTCCTACCTCTGCCTCCCGAGTGCTGGGATTAAAGGCGTGTGCCACCACGCCCAGTTTAAGGGAGATTTTGAGCAGTGGTAAGAGAATGAATTTTCAAGCAAGATACTCCAGGCTGGCCTCAAACTCTCTATGTAGCTGAGGATGACTGAATTCCTGATCATCCTGCCTCCATCCCAAGTGCTGGGATTACAAGTGTGTAAGTGTGGGTCATTACCATTTCCAGCTTTTAAATTTATTCTTTTAAAATATTTATTTATTTATTTGTAAGAAGAGAGAGAGAATGAATGGTCACACCAGGACCTCTAGCTACTGTAAACAAACTCTAGGTGCATGCACATCACTTTGTGCATCTGGCTTTTCATGGGTACTGGGGAATTAAAACAAGGCCACCAGGTTTTGCACGCAAGCACCTTAACTGCTGAGCCATCTCTCCAGGCCTAAACTTATTCTTTTTAAAAAATATTTATGTGGCTGGAGAAATGGCTCAGAGGTTAGGGCACTTGCCTGCAAAGTCTAATGACCTGAGTAAAACCCCCAGTACCCAGATAAAGCCAGATGCAGTTGGAGGCCCTGGCATGCCCATTCTCTCTGTCTGTCTCTTCTCTCTATCTTTCTCTGCTTGCAAATAAATAAAAAATACTTTAAAAACTTTATATATATATGTATATATATACATACACATATACATTTGTATTTATTTATTTGAAAGAGAGGGTTGGGGAGAAAGAGAGTATGGACATACCAGGGCCTCTTGCCACTGCAAATGAACTCCAGACACATGCTTCATTTTGTATATTTTGCTTTACATGGGTACTGGGGAATAGAATCTGGGCCTTCAGGCTTTGCAAGCAAACACCTTTAACCACTGAGCCATATCTCAAGCCCCAAACTTATTCTTTATATCGTTAATTTCTCATCTGGTTATACAGTTTTCTCTTTCTAATAAGTCATCATTCATTTAAAAGTTATATGTATCGCTCTAGAATGTGCATGCATTTGAGAATGAGAAACTAGGTTGGACTTGGAGTGCGGGAATGCAGAGGATGAAGAGAACTGTGTTCCTCAGCCTGATCAAGAACATTAGGGTGCTGTCCCCTCGTTTTTCAGGGAACAAACTAAAAAATGTGTTGCTCTCCTCTTGTGCTCATTCCCTTTCCTGCCACATTAGAGGCTCAGAGGCATCTAGTTGTCATGGAGCACAGAACAAATGGTCTGTGTGCTGATCAGTACTATGCTAGTGATCCTGGTGGATTTTTAGAGCTGGATATGGTAGTGCATACCTGTTACCCCAACATTTTGAGGCAGAGGCCAGAGGGTCACTGCATTTTGAGACTAACCTGGTCTACATAGCTAGGTCCAGGCTAGTCAGGAATAGTAAGACTGTCTAAACAAAACAAAGAAAGAGAGAAAGTGAGTTTTTACTTCTCTATCTCCCCACCAGAGCATAGAGACAGTATAGGTAGTGATTTTCTTTTCCGCTTTCCCCCAAAGGGTGCAGGAGGTTAGAGCCGTTCAGTGACCTCCTCCCCTGGTGAGTGGGCAGAGGTTGCGGTTTTAAAAATCCAAGTATAACTGAGTTCAGCCCTTCCCTAAGCCACAGCTATGGATCTTCTGGGAACAGCATGGGGTGGGCAGCAGACTGACTGAGGTAGGAGAGGCAACATGAAATGCCCACCGTGCCAGCCGGCTGGATGATCCTAAGGGCACCCTTCAGGGAGAGAGTGTGGAAGAATAGGAAGCACACAGGATGTGGGCAGAGTTCCACCACCCACTGGCTGAGGCACCTGGGGCAAATGATTGACCTCTTGTCCCTTGGTTTCTTCATCTGCAAAACTGGAGCACCGACAGGACTTGCCTCACAGAATGAGGAGCCGAGATGAATGGTGACTTGGCAAACTGTAAAGTGCTATGGGTTTTGTTCTATAGGCAATGCTGGCTGGATGCTGTGAGGAACACAGGAGGGGTCACTCAGCAATCCCGTGAGGAAGGCAAGACTCAGTCCCAGGAAGCTGAGCATGATGGCTCATGCCTGTAATTCCAGCACTTAGCAGGCTGAGGCAGGGTCAGCAGCCTAGGTTACATAGTGAGTTCCTGGCCAGCCTAGGCTCTAGCTCAAAAAGTCAGAGTGAAGACAGTCTCAAAAACAAAACAAAACAAAACAAAAAACCAGGGTGGGAATCTCACTCAGTTGGTAAAATGCTGGCCTAGCATGCACAAAGCCCTGTGTTCAGTCCCTGGCACTACACAAACTGAGGGTGATGGCACACTCCTGTGATCCCAGCACTTGTGAAGGCAGGAGGATCAGAAGTTCAAGATCATCCTTGGCTGCATACTGAGTTTGAAGTCAGCCTGAGATACATAAAACCTGTCGCACACGGGCTGCATTGGTTCATCCATCCATCCATCCCTCCCTCCATCCATTCATTCATTCATCTAGTAACTAATAGCTGAGCACTAACAAGGCCAGCCACTCTTGGAGGTGGAAATGAGAGACAAAGCTCCTGCCCTCCTCTTGGCACTTCAGCACAGTGGGGACAGGACATGTAAGTGATTACAGTGTAGTCGGCTCTCTGCCAGAGGCATATACAGGATGTGTTGGAGGGGATGGGTCATAGATGTTCCTTGTGGGTTTTGGGGTTGGGCAGTGAGGCAGGACGAGGTGCTGGTAGAGGGATTTCAACAGAATAATCTGTTGGTTGGGTGGGAGGCGTGGGGGAGGTAGAGGGAATTCAGCAGATGCCAGGCTGGCAATGAGGGTGGACTAGGGAGGGGAATTAAAAACCTTTGAGTGCCAGAGGGGGACATTGGATATGGACTGGGCTGCACCAGAAGCTTGGGGGTCAGGGTTGTCTGTGGTCTATTTTTCAGCATTCTAGAAGGAAAGGGAGCTGCAGTACCTGGGAATGAGCAGCCTGGCTTTCTCAGGGTGCCCAGAGCTGCTTGACCCATCTAGGGCCGGGCTGGCATGGCAAGCAAGGTTCCTTGTCCCCATAGGACATTCTCAAGCTGGGCCTCAGTTCTTCTGAGCTGAGCAGCCCCACCCAGTTGCAGGTGGGCCACCTGGAGAGGACACTGGGCTGGGACTCTGCTGATGTGAGTGCTGCATCTTGCTCAAGTGATTTTGGCAACACGAGCTAACTAAATAATCAGTGTGACCCCTTGCAGCCCCAACATCGTGAGGCTGGGGAGGGAAGTAGAAGATGAGTGGGGGGGGGGAGGATGGTTCGTGCAAGGGCAGGTTCTTCCAGTGGGCTCAGGTGATTCAACGGGGAGTCAGTCTGAACTCCCAGGGAGAACTTAATGTTCCATCCCAGAACAGAATGAGCATGATAACCAGCATGCTTCAATCTCTCTGGACACTGTCTTCTCCTTGCATGACGTCAGGACACCGTCCCCTCCTTGTATGATGTCAGGACATTGTCCTCTCCTTTCATGACATCAGGACACTGTCCTCTCCTTCATGATGTCAGGATACTGTCCTATCCTTGCATGATGTCAGGACAGTGTCCTCTCTTTGTATGACATCATGACACTGTCCTCTCCTTATATGACATCAGGACACTGTCCTCTCCTTGCGTGATGCCAGGGTACTCTATTCTCCTTATGTGGACCATCAAGGAACTTTTTTCTATTACATGGACTTGTCTCTCAGGTTGCTGTACTCTCCTTGCCTAGACCATCTCTCTGGATCCTCAGTGCAATACTATGCAATATTATTTTGTAGATGGGAAACAGAGGTTCCAAGAGGCCCGATGACTCTGCTCATGTTTCATATCGCGAATGGTGGAACTGAACTCAGACCTTCCTGTTTTGCACTTTACTAAATAGTCTCTGGAGTTTATCTTCATTCTGCCTTGCTTCTAGCTGTGCTGGTCCCATACAACATGGATCCCCCCTGGAGGACCTACTTCCAGCCAGTACCACAGCAGGCCAGATTACCAGGACATGAAAGGGCAGGTGGGCCACTTCGGGTATGCCTACCTGACTCTCCAAGTCAAGTGGGTCTGTTTTGACAGGTGGGGGCAGTTCCACCTCCTGGTGGCAGCTCTGGGCCTGGCAAGAGTAGCATCTACAAGAATGTGCTGCCTTCCTCCTGCCACGCTTTGGAGGTGATGTCAGGTGTGTGGGTTAAGTATCTGGTTGAAGTAAATAACACTGGGGGAGGATGGCAGGAGCTAGGAGGATGGATAGGATTGTACTACCCACAGGGCATTCTGGCTGAAGCCCAGCGGCCAGTGACTAGATGTTCTTCCTTCCTGACCTGTGGCTGGGAGACATGATTCTTTTCACATCCTGCCTTGGGGCCCAGAACAGTGGAAAATTGCCCAGCTAGCTTGGAATTCATACCATCTTGAAATTGCTGAGCTTACAGCTTGAAGGAGCTTTTGATGTCATCTGGTATCTCGCTTAGAGTGGGGGCTGGGCCCAAAGAAAGGAAGCTGCCTGCTTAAGCTCACACAAGCCTTTAGTGGTGGAGCTGAAACTCTTTTCCAGTTCCAGACCTGGGCTCTTTACTGTCACTGTACTCTGTTCAAGGAAGTGGAAACAGAGAAGAAACCTATTTATTGCTTGGTTGGGCCCCAGGCTGCCTGTCTCCATTACAGCCCCAGGGTCAGGACCTCTCTCTGGCACCCCTAGCGGTGGTGAAAGGCATCCAAAGACAGAAAAGGAAACACTGGTTGATTCTTTGCTTTCATCTAGGCAAAGATTAATGGAATGCAGCAGGCAAGATAGCATAAGTAATGTCAGGAATCTTCAGAGAGAATTGAGTTTCCCCAGAGAAAAAGGCCACCACCGAGGAAAGTATCATCACAGATGAGAGGCAGCCTACTGGTAAAGACGGCCAGCAAGCATGGTATGAGAGGCTTAGCGTGTGGCAAGGTGAGGAAGTGGGGGGGGGAATAAGATCATGGAGCCCACTCTGAACGTGTGAAGATGTGTAGCCAAGGCGTTCCAGACAAGAACATGGAACTTCAGGGGGTCTGAGGTGGTAGCACCCACCCTGAGGGGATATAGAACTGGTACAGATGTGGGATCCACTGCCAGGCTGGAAAGGTTTCCTGGGGCACTGGTGCAGAAAATTGAGTGTCTCAACTATCAGGCTTTTGTTTGGTCTTTCCCTGATGTTCACAGGGACCACTGAAGATATTTAACAAAACTGGGTGAGATGGAAGGGAGATTAGGGACTGGACTGCCAGGGAAGCCCTCCTGAGTGTGCCATTATGAACTGCTGTTCCTTGGGAAAGTGAGACCTTTGAGAAGCAGGGATGGTGGGTAGTAACACAAGCTTTGGGTTTGACTGATAAACACTCAAATCACCGTGTCTATTAGCTGATGTTGTAGCTTCTTTTTCTGCAAAAGAGGAATCATTATAACCACTTTATGAGGTAATTGAAATGATTGAATGAGGTATGAGCTATGTCACGTGACTAGGTCAAGACCAGGTCCCACATATTGCAAGGGCTTGATGAATGGCACTTATCTTTCCCCAGAGAACATTCATTGAGCACTTGTCAGGCTCTGTCCCCAAGCTCTCAAGAGATGATAGAAACAAAGCCATTAGGAAGCTCAGAGCCCATTGGAGGGAGATAGTCTTCAGGCAAGCTCCCGCTCTCTCCATGCAACAGGGAAGAACTGGGTGTTTGGAGAACTGGGAAGGTCACAAAAGGGCCAGAGGAGACCAAGAGAGATGTTCTGGAGGAGGTGCTGTCTTAACTGAAATGTGTATAGGAATTAACCAGCTTCGGGGAAGGGACAGGTCAGGGAAAGTGTGCCAAGCAAAAGAGGCCTCACTGTTGTAAGGTTCTTAGGGTAAGGCAGATGGGACTCTGGTGAGAAAAAAGTAGCCTTCCTCTAAGGTTCTTATAAGCCCATGAAGAGCCCATTTTCTCTGGTCTGTGGGTTACACATGTGGGTGACTATGAGGCAAGGATCTCTCTCTGTCTCTTTTTGGTGGAACTGTTTTACAGATTTCTTTTCCTCTGCCTCATCTCTGCTGCCCTATAGTCCCAGGAATCTCCAGGTCTGGGTATCCACTTCTGACTCCTGTTTCCATTCATTGTGTGTTATCTGGTGGTGTCCTGAGCCCTGAGCTATGATAGGAAGGTCTGGGGCCTGGCCACTCAGCCCAAGAAACATCTCAGAGCTTCATCCCTGGAGAAGTTCCTAGCAAGGTGGCTGAGAAATGTGGGTAGAATAGAGGGGAAGCTGCTTGCCTGGGAAACAGTGGGTACAAAGGGTGCAGCTCACTACAGGGAATGTCAGGGTACATTCCAGGGTCAGAGTTCCTGGTCTTCAACCAATGTGCTGGGCCAGGAGCATTTGAGTGGGGCCACCTGCCTGGATCTTGTCTCCTGTCCTCCTCTGCCCTTTCCTCCTTTGTGCAGAGACTAAGAATCTGTTTGGCCTTGGGAAAGGACTTTGACACATTTTCAAAATAAAGTTAAGAGTAATCCCCAGAGGGGAAGAAGAATAAACAAGCTTTAAAGAATGCACAAGGAAACATGTTAAACAAAAAAATGGAAAAAGTACAGGGGAGGGCCTCAGCTAAGCTCCCTTGAGCGAAAGTTTCCAGCTGCTGTGACAGGAGGTCACAGAGACTTCAGGGAACCAGTGACACCTGGGGCAGGAGTATAAACATGTCCAAATTCAGTGTGAGTTCAGCTAAGAGTTAGAGTCATGCTATTACACCACAATCAGGGATCCATACAGTGGTGTTGGGGGGTATGTCCTCCCCCCTCTGACGAAGGACAGCACTGCTTGGGAAGCCAGGCAAGTCAGCAGGAGACTGCTGGACCAGGGAGAAGATGCCAAGTGTTCTAACAAAGAGATCCAAACAAGCAGAGAGGCCCAGGGCAGGGGGCATTGGTGGGATGAGGATCTAGACTGTAAAGAAGGTCTTCAAGGACCAGACTTCAATAATTGGAGCTAGACTTCAATAATCAATAATCTAACAGGACTGTACTGGAAACAGATAGACTGGAAAGTCTCCAGAGGGAGCCAATAGTGTGAACAAAGGTACACGGTGGGAAATCTTTTAATGCTTTGAGAATAGGGTGTCTTGTCTTAACTATCTGTTTACTAATAGCTTTATTCAGATATAATTCACAAACTATATTGTATAACTTATTGTGTGTAACTTAGTTATATATCAACATCACAATCATTTATAGGACAATCTTACAATTTATCCATTAGCATTCCCTTTTATTCCTCCAGTCCCCTAGTCCTGTTCAACTGCTAATCTGCTTTCTGTATCTGTGGATTTGCTAGTCTGGATAATTCATATTATCAGAACCTGTAATATGTGCCTTTTGTTCATGATGTGGCCTCAGACTCATGGTGATCTCTCTCTCTTTGTGTTGACCACATCTGATTAGGTGTGCACCATGACATCTGACTAGGTGTAACCACCACATCTGACTAGGTGTAACCACCACATCTGACTAGGTGTGCAACACCACATCTGACTAGCACAATGTTTTCAAGACTTATCTAAGCTCTGACATGAAGCAGTACTTTATTACCTTTTACTTTTTTCTTTGACTTTATTCCTTTTTATGACTGAATTCTCAGAGCTCAGTGTAACTTCCCTTGATAAGTAAGGAAGGCCCTTGGTTCAGTCCCCAGCCTGAAAATAAAAAGTATTCCTATATAAATACTGTATGTGGAATGGGTATATATATAAGTTACTTTCTCATTATTTGGACAAAACACACAACCTGAAGCAGCTTTAGGAAGAAAAGGGTTTATTGTTGGCTTTCAATTTGAGGGGAAGTCTGTCATGATCGAGAAAGCATGGCAGGAGCAGACAGCCCGTAACATAATGTCACATCATCAGGGAGGAAGAAGTGAGAGTGGCAAGCAGGGCTGGGCTGTAATATGTCAAGGTCCACCCCCAGTGACACACTTTCTCCAGCAAGGCTCTACCCACAAAAGATTTCATAACCTTCTCAAACAGCACCACCAGTTGAGGACCAAGTGTTCAAATACATGAGTCTATGGAGGACATTTTATATTTAAACCACCACATCGTGTTATATTTTGTTTATATACTCATCAGTTGATGGACATTCTCCACTTTGGAGTTATTATAAATATGCTTCTATGAACATTTCATATTTCAATTTCATATCAACATTTCATATTTCATATACTGCTCTGAACATTTGTATGTAAAGTTTCATGTGGATGGAGTTTTCAGGACATTTCCAATTTAAATTGAACCTACGTCATGGTGGGGGTTAGTAGATGAAAGATAGGAATAGTCTGAAGGCTTAGGTGGGAGTGATGAGGGTAGATCTCAGAACTCTGTTCCAGTCTCATTGGGAGCTTGGGGAAGAGTGGTGAAGAGGACTGTGAGGGTCTGGGAAGTACTGCCCTCCACCCCAACCTGCACTGTTGTGTTAGGTCTGCAGCTGTTTACAGCACTGGAAATAGCCTGGGCAGCTAGTAGCATGCTCCCTGGAAATCAGGCACATTTTCTCTGGGTTCCACAGAGGGCCAAAATTAGTTAAACACATAGAGAAGTGTGAGCTATACAGTTAGTTTCAACGAAAGTTGTCAACAGGAAGCTGACTGGGGAGAAAGAGGAGGTCAGATAGGTCAAGGCCAATAAATGTTGTATAAACCTAGGGGAAGCCTGGGTGCCCTCTCTCATCATACTCACCCAGGGAAGGTGGCTTTGCTTATAGGAGATGCTGCAAGTATCTCATCAATCCCATTTTACAGAAGGGGAAACAGAGGCATTACATTGAAGAAAGCTTCCATTCAGAGATAGAAAAGAAATTGAAGACAAATTTTCCAGTTCTACTATCAGAACAAGTTTAGTTAAAGCCAGGCCTTGCCCTCAAACTCTGATTTTGAGCCCACAGAAGACCAAGGTCAAAAAAAAAAAAAACAAGAACTATGCTGTTTTAGACTCCCCAAAAAAGAACACCAAACCCCACCCCAACCCGAAAGAAAAACACAAAACAGAACTTTAATGACTATATTTTCTTCTTTTTTGTTTTGTTCTCCAGCCAGAAAACATTATGTTGTTAGACAAGAATATCCCCATTCCACACATCAAGCTGATTGACTTTGGCCTGGCTCATGAAATAGAAGATGGAGTTGAATTTAAGAACATTTTTGGGACACCAGAATTTGTTGGTGAGTTTTAGACTTGCTTTTCTCTCAGCTAAAGATCTGGTGTCAAAAGGGAGAAAAATCCCAGGAATAATCCCTGTATTTGATGTGATGGTGTCTGGGGCTGAGAGATGATATCTTGGGATCCCCTCAGAAATGTAACCTAACAGATGGGGAAGGGCGTGATTTGTTGCAGCCCTGGGTGAAGGTACAGACGTGGATTTTGAGTGCCCAGTGTGGGAGGGAGTGGCCAGGTGGGGCAACAGGCCTTTGCAGAGTTAAACCTTCCCAGAGCTGGCGCCATCTCTTGCTCTTTAGATGAATTTATTGTGTAGATTTAAAATCACTCCCTACTGTCGCGTTCCCACACACTCCACCTTCTCTGAAGCAGCTTTTGATTTCCTGAAAAGGAGAAAGGCAGTTATCTACCAGGTGCCAGATCCGCCCACCTGCCTCTCCTGGTGTGTCTGGCCTTTATTCCTACACAGGAGCCTAGATCCAGCTGGACCCTGGCCACTCTTTCCTCCCTCTGTTTTTCTTGCTCTTTGCACAGGCCTTACTTATCCTACATCTCAGAAATCCCTTGTGGGGGCTTGGGCCAGAGGTTCTGGATCACGAGAATTAGTTCTGCAGAGAGGAAGGGAATCAGGACTGAGAACCGCCATCTGTGTTTCTTCTTTGGGAACTGGAGTATTTTAGAGATGAAGGACATGTGCTCTTTAAAAGACTGCTTTACGCTTCATGTAACACTCAGGAGGCAGAGGGAGGAGGCCAGCCTGGGACTACAGAGTGAGTTCCAGATCAGCCTGGGCTAAGTGAGATGCTACCTTGTAAAAAAAAAATAAAAAAAAATAAAAAAGTTTTAATTATTTTCTCCATTAAGCAACTGTTTCAGGCCAGCCTGGGGCACATAGTAAGGTTCTCTTTCTCTCTCTTTCTCTCTCTTCTCTCTCTCTCTCTCTCTCTCTCTCTCTCTCTCACACACACACACACACACACACACACACACACACACACAAGGCCAGGCAGTTGTGTGTGTGTATGTATGTATGTATATAGGCTAAAGGCTGATGTCCAGTGTCTTTATTATTTTTCCACCTTATTTTTATGAGATAGGATCTCACTAAGCCTGGAATTCACTGATTTGGCTAGACTAGTTAACCAGTAAGTCTTGGGAATCCTCCTGTCTCCTCCTCCCTAGCACTGGGATCACAGGTGTGTACCTCATACTTGTGCAGAAAATACTGAACCATCTCCCTAGCCCCCAGGTAAATTTTTGAAAGAAACCAGATAGAACTTTTGTTTTGTTTTTTGAGGTAGGGTCTCACTCTAGCCTGGCTGGCCTGGAATTCACTATGTAGTCTCAGACTGGCCTTGAACTCACAGCTATCCTCCTACCTCTAACTTCCCGAGTACTGGGATTAAAGGTGTGTGTCACCATACCTGGATAGACCGTTCAGATATTTAGTGTCTATGAGTGTGTGTCACAGTCTGTCTTGGTCTTGTATTTCAGTAGTAAATTACTAGAGAAATGATCATGGTTTGGATGTCAAAGCAATGTTAAATTACTATATGAAGAGTCTGTAGGATTGGGGAGATGGAAGTTGATAAACTTCCTGCCTCACAAGCATGAAGACCTGAGTTTGATCCCCAGTGTACACATAAAAATGCTGGGTATGGTGGTATGCACTTGTATTCCCAGGGCTGGGCTAAAATAGGAGGATCTCTGAGCTCACTGGCTAACCAGTCTAGCCTAATTGATGAGTTACCACCTAATGAGAGACCCTATCTCAAAAAAAGGTGCTAACACCTGAGAAATGACACCCATGATTGTCCTCTGGCTTTCACACACACACATACACACACACGCACACGCACACACACACTCATGCATACATATATACACACACATGCAAAAAGCCTACCTAAGGAAGGGGAGGGAGGAAGATTGTGAGCCAGGGTTATACATAGGGAATTCTTGGCTCCCAGGCACTAAAAAAGTCTCTAGTATGTATTCTTAATTTCTATACCTATCTTATTGAACCAGTCTGTAGATTACTTGTGGATCACATTTAATTTGAATAGCACTTTTGTAAAAAACAATACAAACAAACAAAAAACCCTCATGTGCTCTTCAGCAGACATGGAAAAAAGCTCATGACCATATTGTTCTCATATGAAATAAACAGAAACCATCACATGATCATCGAGAGGAGAATGACTGGGCACTGATAGGACTTTACATAGCAGGTGCACGTTTACATAGCAGCAAAAACAGAAAGCCATGGGTGAACATTCAGTAAACACTGGAAGCAAGTAAAACCAATCAAGTGACAGAATGTCAAATGCATCATGATGCCATTTTAAAACTTTTTATTGATAGCTTCCATAATTATAGACAATAAGCCATTATGATTCCCTCCCAACCCCTCATATCTCTTCCCTCTCAATTAGTCTCTGTTTTGTTTCCTCCCATTATGTGTAGGTATTATCAGGCACTTCGAAGTCATGAATATCAAGGCCATTTTATGTCTGGAAGTTTGCGCTGTAAGCAGTCCTCCCCTTCCTTTGGCTCTTACAATCTTTCCACCACCTCTTCCAATAGACCCTGAGCCTCGGAAACTGTGATAGAGATGTCCCAGTGCTGAACGTTCCACTGTCACTTCTTCTCAGCACTGTGGTGTCTTTTGCATTATCCCAGTGGGTCACCACCACATGATACCATTTTTATAGATTAAAAAAATTAAAAAATAAATCAAAGCCAGCAGCATGGTAGCTCTCTCTCTGTATCTTGAGGTAGGGTACACAAAAGTGGGATGGCAGATGTGCCCTATAGATGCAGTAGCTTTACAACTGCATTAGCACTTGTATTAGTCAACTTCTCGTTGCTGGGACAAAACACCTGGAAAAACTCTGTTTAAAGGAGAAAGGGTTGATTTCATCTCACAATTCCAGGTTATAGTCCATCAAGGCGGGGAAGGCATGGTGGCAGAGCTTGAGGCAGCTGGTCACATTCAGCCCACAGCAAGGAAGCAGAGTGATGAAGGACACTGTTCAGACAGCCCTCTCCTTATACAGTCCAGGACTCCAGCTTCTGCTTCCACCTTTTTCTCCATAGTGGAGATTGAGGATGAAAGACATTTGACACCAATTCTCTAGAATTCCCTGCAACCGCACCTCTTATTCCTACCTCCTCTTGACTCTTAAATATGACTTCTTTCAGCTCCTGAAATCGTGAACTACGAGCCGCTGGGACTTGAAGCTGACATGTGGTAAGTGGAGCCCGGGGATCCTTCCACAGGCAGAAAGCTCCGGCCATGCTTTGGGTGACATCCCTTGAGTTTGTAAACCCCTCTCTCCACACACTGTCCCAAGTCTCCAATGCACTAGATATGCCATCAGGAAAGCTGGAGGCAGCAGCCTGAGGTCAGTTAGAGCTTTATTAGCATGTGAGGAGCAAGGCCGGTAAAGGGCTAGGATGCAGGTTCCCTCTGGGCCTGCCATGGCCGCAGTCAACTTAACAGTTACAGTGACTCAGTCATCATCCAAGTGTCGGTCAGCCTCTTATGTCCCAGGCGCTGTGCTGGCCTGGAGACTGCTGTGATCAATTCTCTGCATAGTCTGGACTTGATTCGTTTGGACACTACTCTGCAGTTGTCTCAGCTCCTTCATGACCTGGTTTTCTGAAATCCTGCCAGCAGTCCTGTGAAGTTGTTCTCATCATCCTTACGGGATACGGAAGAGGCTTGCTGGTAGCAAGGGACTTGACCAAATTGCAGAGGCTGTAAGCTCTTGAACTTGAATCCTGTGACTCAGTGCAGGGTGTGATGATTCCAAAGGCATCCCAAGCTGCTGTTGCTGAGTAGGATGGAGGGGTGTGGGCTTGAGATGGCACTCAGGGGCCTCCTGGGAGAGCAAGTGATGTGTTCCAAAAACCACATGGGGAGCCCCTGGCTGGTCTGGGATTGGAGCCACACCATTCTGACATGACTCTTCTTTGCAGGAGCATCGGCGTCATCACCTACATCCTGTGAGTATCCCCAACCCAGGCTATAATCCAGTGTAGATTGGGAGGAATGGGAGGGGCAGGAACATACCTGGGCTGATATTTACAGTACACCTACTTCAGACAGATGTTAAGTCTACAAAGCACACCCAAGGCTGAGTACTATAAACCCCACTGACCCTGGGGTTGGGGTTGAGCAGGAACCCGGGAGAACAGTCCTCCACCCTGCACAGTCTTGTATCTAGATTCCACACTGAATGTGGGGCTCCTCACAGACCAGTTTACCCCAGACCAGATGAATCTACTGTGATGGTCACTTCACCAGAGGCTTTGGGACAGCCCTGAGGCTGCCTGTGCCCATCCCATTCGGCCTTTTCTTTTCTTCCTCTCCTCTCCTCCTTTTCTCAGATCTCATTTGCTCTCTTTCATAGTCTCCTCCTTTTATTTTCTCCCTTCTGTCCCCATATCATATATCTAGTGACATAAGCCGAGATTTCCTGCATAAATTCCTCTTTGCAGTGGGTCTGCCCCAGAACAAGAGGCTAATGTTGTCTGGTCTTTTGGTCTGTGTGACCTTAACCTTTAGACCTGTTTTTCTTATCAGAAGAAAAAAAAAAGGAATCACAAACTTCCTGCCACAGGAAGTGGGGTGGGAATAAGCCACCATATGCAAATTCCATGGGCCCTGCTCTGGCATAGAATGGCAGCTTAGTAGGTCCCTCAATGCTGCCCAGATGTTTTCCTAAAAGCACACAAGGAAAGAGATGTTTTTTATAGCATGTCAGGATAAAAGCCCATAGCTAGAGGAGGTATGGAGGAATCTTCTTGCAGCACCCCTATCACCAGCTCACTGTTTCACAGCCGCACTTGGATAGGGAGTTCTGTATGGTGCTAGTATGGATTGCCTGGCTGCACACAGGAGTTTTTAATACCTACAGTGGTCCAGGCCCCACTCCAGATGCATTGCACTAGAATTGTCAGAAGTAGGGCCAAGACATCAGTATCTTTTAAAAGCCTCAGCTGGATTTGATCTGTAATTCCATATCAAAGCTAGAATCTTAACATATTGGTTCTTGAAATTTTTATTTCAGTAGAATTCTAGTTTCCATATGCTATTAAGGACCTCTTCAAGGAAGCAGAACATTCTTGTAGCTCCCTTAGACTTGACACAGATTTTTCATTTGTTGATTTATTATTTATTTATTTACTTTGGATTTTTGAGGTAGGATCTCTCACTAGTCCAGGCTGCCCTACCTATGTAGTCTTAGGCTAACCTTGAACTCATGGTGCTCCTTCTACCTCTCCCTCCGAGTTCTGGGATTAAAGGCATGTGCCACCACACCCAGCTTTGATATTTTTTGAGACAGCCTCTTGCTGTGTAACATTGGATTTACTTATTTATTTTTGTGGTACTAGGAATTGAACCTAGGGCATTAAGCATGCTCAGCAAGTACCCAACCACTGAGCTATATCCCCAGCCCTCTCCCCCTATCTCTTTTTTAATTTTTATTTTGTAAAAGATTCTCACTAAAGTTGCTCAGGCTGGCCTTGAACTTGTGATTCTCCTGCCTCAGCTTCCAAATAGTTGGTATTATAGGTCTGTGCCATCAGGCCCCTGCAAAATACAGCTTTATTTGAGGAACTCAGAAGGGACACATGAAAGAGAGTCTATTTTATTTTTCCTGGGCTCTTTGTGGGAGACATCATATTGCTTGTATCTATCTCCCTGTGGGACCAAGATTACACACTTCTGTGAGACAGAGGGAGAGATAATGGTGTCCTGGGGTGGCAGAAGGTAAAAGAGAGAGAAAGAAAAGATGGCAGGGATGAATGACAGAGAAAGGTGCTTGAACTAGAATGTAAGGAGTGAAGTCAGTTCTCCAGGTGGAAGAGAGAAAAGAACCAGTTGAGGATATAGCATGAAGAAAATTATGGCTGAAAGACACCCATTAGGAGGGAGGGGATCATTGTGTGACATAGCCTTGACAAACCCTGCAGGGACAAAACTATTTATTATACCTTTGATGCCTTTTAAGCTCTTCTCAAGTTGTCCCTTAGACTGGAAGATCTTTCCAACTCTTCTCTGACTGATGACAACCTCTTCTTTCTTCAAGATACACCAATGCAAAGTGTCAAATCTCCCATGAAGCTTCACTGGAGACCCTTCTTCCTGCCTCGATTATAGCTTTCTTTGTTCTGCTGGGGGTTATGCAAAGCCATGTCTGTTTCTCTCCTTTCAGCTTAAATAATATTTTTATTTATTTATAAGCAGAGAGCGAAAGAAAGAATGAGAATAAGAAAACAGAGGATGCCAGGGCCTCTTGCCACTCACTGTAAATGAATTCTAAACCCATGTGACACTTTGTGAATCTATTTTATATGGGTACTAGGGAATCGAACCTGGGATGTTAGGCTTTGCAAGCAAGTACCTTTAACCACTTATCCATCTCTCCAGCCCAGGTGCTTTCTTTTTCTTTGTTTTGAGGCAGAGTCCTACTCTAGCCCAGGCTGGCCTGGGACTCACTCTGTACTCTAGGTTGTCCTTTCAAGCTCATGGCAGTCCTCCTACCTCAACCTCCCAAGTACTGTGTTTAAAGATGTGAGCCTCCTCACCTGGCTTCCTTTCAGCTTTTGAGTCCCTTGAAGACACATCTATCTCTGTCAGGTACTTAGCAGGAGATCCAGAAAGTTGAATTGGACTGCATTCACAAGGCTGCTGCTGCTCAGCTGCCCATAGAAGACAGGCTGTGTTGTCTGGTGTCTCCTAGAGCCATGCCACCACAAAGATCAGGGTGACCCAGTCTGTTACCCCCACTTCTGTCTCCTTTCCCACAGTCATGTGGTTCCTTCTCTGTACCTCTCAGGCTAAGTGGAGCATCCCCTTTTCTGGGAGACACGAAACAGGAAACACTGGCAAATATCACAGCAGTGAGTTACGACTTTGACGAGGAATTCTTCAGCCAAACGAGTGATCTGGCCAAGGACTTCATTCAGAAGCTTCTGGTTAAAGAGACTAGGTAAGGGGATAGAGGAAGACACTGGTTCCTCGGGTACTGATTCTTTCCTGTTGCCTCTCTCACAGACATGTCAGTCTGTCTTTGCTTTATTACCTGCACTGTTGTGGTCTAATCTGGGCAGGTGCTGAGAAGTGTCACTGGCCAAGACTTGGCATTCATCTTGTCTGCCCAAGTCTTTCTGCCTTCTCTTGATGAGATGCAAATAATAATGGGATGTGTGTGTGTGCACATGTGTGTGCTCAGGCATGTGCATGCACGTGTGTGTAATACATGTCTAGCAATCAGGGATCGTTGTTGTTTACTGTCCTGTACTCTGGGCAGTTATCCCATTATGCTGTCCCATAGGTATCTGGAACTCAGATTTAAAAGGCAAAGCATTAGAGTTTTCAAGTCAGTTCCAGTTGGGAGTAGAGGGAGGCAGGCTCAAGGAGGTCAGTACAGCAGAGGAGAAGAGATATGCTAGCTCTACCCCTAACTGTGGCCCAGGCTGAACCTTATGGCTCTGGGGTCAAAGAAGGAGGTGGGCAGGGAACTTCATGGTTCTGGATACTCAGAGAAGGGCCTGTGTGTGCAGGAAGAAAGAGCCATAAGCTATAGAAGGCCATGTCTTCTAGTCACACAGATTTCAGAGAGAGCCAAATGGAGTCCTCTGAATTGCAGAGTTCTGACTTCTTGATGTAAGGGCAGTGCTGAGTGTCAAGGGAATGACTACGTACAGAGCAATGAAAGACAGAAAAGAGACCTGGGAGGCAAAGAGGAAACCAGACCATTGATTTGGTACTGGAGAGCTGGCCTTTGGAGAATTCTTGGAGCTCAATAGAGCATTTATGACTCTCTTGGGAGGTAGCATTAGGCATGTTGACTTTGAAATGGAAGTTGAGAGCTTAGGTAGTAATGCCTCTGTGCTGAGGGTTGTGCTTAGACCATTCTTCCTAGATGATGGGAAATGCAGCCAGTTCCAGCCATCTCTGTATCTTTGTTTCGGTTACATTCTTATTGCTATGAACAAATACCTGGCCACAAGCAACTTAGGAAAGGAAAGAATTTATTTTTGACTTATAGTTCCCTAAGGTATTGTCCATCATGGTGGGAAAGGCATGGCAGGAGTGGAGAGCTAGTCATCACATTGGCAGGCAGGATGCATAGGACAGACAGGAAGTGGGGTTAGGCTGTAAAACCGTAATTCCCACACCTAGTGACCCACTTCCTTTAGCAAGGCTATCTCCTAAAGGTTCTACAACCTTCCCAAGTGGCACTACCACATATTCAAATACATGGGTCTATGAGGGGCATTCAAGCAAAAATAGTCTTCCAGTAGAGTCCTTTGAAGACATGGTCAAAGAATATCCAACAAGTGAGATGCAGGCTGCTGTTTCCAGCATCCACCCTCATGGATCATCTCTGTTTTCTAACCATTGCAGGAAACGGCTCACCATCCAAGAAGCTCTCAGACATCCTTGGATCATGGTAAGGGCGTGTTATTGAGTTCCAGTGTGCAGGCAACCCCTGCTTTATTTCTAGGGCTGGCTGTGGCAGTTAGATTCAGAGGGCCATGGAGAGGCCTTTGCTTGAATTTGAGGCACAGATGACAGCTAGTCAAGGGCCACGAAGGGCCCAAGCTTTTTCAAATAGGGTTATGCTGGCTGGCTCAGTATTAGAGCGCTTGCCTAGCATGCATGAGGCTATAGGTTCTATTCCCAGCACTACAAACACAAACAAAAATATCACATAGGGTTATGCTACTTTAAGTTTATATTTCATGGGCTCAGATAGCTGATGAACCCTTCACAAATGTCAGTTGAGGCCCTTTTTCTTTTGAGCCATCTTACAAAACGTTTTTTGATGGAGGATATGTCACTGTCACCTCTCATGCTGGAAGTCAGGTTGTAGAGAAAACACTGGCATTGAAAAACCTTGACTTTGTAACTAGAGCTCTCCTTTCTTCCTTCTGAGTAAAGGGTGACACTCAAGTAAGTCATACAGCTTATACAAACAACACAAGGCTTTTGCATTGGGTCCTGAGACAGAGGGAAATTCTGTCCCCTCTTGGAGGGCATACACAAATTTCTGATTAATTATCCTTGTACTGGAGTCTCCAGCTGCCAGTTTTTGGTCTAGAGGAAATCACCTTGGGAAGGTGGAACTCAAAGAGTAGGGTTTCAGCCCTAGTTCTGTAGGTTGACTAGCTGAGCACTCCTCAAACTTCCTACTCACCTTCATTGTTCAATGAGGCCATAAGGATGATCTGAATGCAGATAAGAAGGGTAGGGGCCTATGGTGATAGAGTGCTGGTCTGGGAGGTCAGCTTTATCTGCTTTCTGAAGAATGAGGAAGGCCACTAACCTTTCAGGTGGGAATGAGCTCAAAGCCCAGAGCTAGAGAGTCTCTTGTGCAGCTCCTGCTGAGCATGCTGAATGTTGCTGAGGCCCCAGGAGCCCTGAAAAGCAGACGCCCTCAGCTTCCTTTGCCAGCCATGGTCTTTCGTACTCCGGCTCTTGAGTGGATTGGCTGCAGCCTGCTTGTCTGTGTGAGCGCCTTTAAATGCTACTCCTGTGGAAACCCTCTCTAATGGCCTTGGACTCCTCTGCCCTGAAGAGCATGCCGGCAGCACCCCCACAATCCTCTAGGTTTCTTGTGGTCTACAGGGGGTGCTGGCCTTAAGCCTGGTTCTTTCCACCCCACGTGTCCTGATACATAGAATGAATGCCAATGAGGTCATGTGTGAGCCTTCTGCTTGCAGCTTGCACTGCCCTGTGGAGCACACATCATGTTAATATTCTGGTTCTTCTGTCTGAACACCTATCAGTCAAAAGGAGAAGTCAGAGCCCCTGAACAGAGGAAGGCACAGCCTGCCCAGCTGAAAACCAAACGCTTGAGAGAGTATACTCTCAAATGCCACTCAAGCATGCCTCCCAACAACACCTATGTCAACTTTGAGCGTTTCGCCCATGTGATAGAGGATGTGGCTCAGGTGGACCAGGGATGTTGTGCCTTAGCAGGAGTTCACGACACCCTCCAGGATGATGTGCAGGCCCTGGTCTCCATCTACAATGAAAAGGAGGCTTGGTATCGAGAGGAGAATGAGAGTGCCCGGCACAACCTGTCTCAGCTCAGGTATGAGCTCCGCAAGGTGGAGTCCTTGAAGAAGCTCCTAAGAGAAGACATCCAGGCCACAGGGGCCAGCCTTGGAAGTGTGGCCAGGAAGCTGGACCATCTGCAGATGCAGTTTGAGGCTCTGAGGCAGGAGCTCTCAACAGACCTCCAGTGGATGCAGGAACTGGTGGCTGGCTTCCAGTTGCAGAGTGGGAACACGGGTGTCTTGGGCTCCACGCTCCGCCAGGACACCAGTGAATCCCTGTTGGAGCTGCTCAGTGGATCGCACACAGAGGAAATCCTGGCTGGCTTGAAGCTCTGAGCACCAGAATCTAGTCAGTGGTGCAGCCACAGTTTACAGAAGCATTGTTCACTCCGCTGTGGCATCCAGCTAGAATTACCTTGCAGGGTGTGCGTAATGCAACCTTTCTCTCCCTCTAGAGAATCCTGCTTACTGAGGTGCTGGCTAATGATCCAATCTGTACCTCCCTCACCAGCCTGTTCTTTTAAGATAGTGGCAGTCAGGCTGGGAAATAATTAGAGACTATCTACCCCTCAGCATCTCTTTCTCCAGAGGGAGGCCCACTGGTCTCTGGGAGATGCTTGATAGCTGATTAATGATGATGGATTAGCTCACCTCTCACTTCCTGCCTACGTGCCTTATGAGTGCAGATCTTGGGTAATAATCAAGTTAACCAACGATAACAAAGTCAGCATGGTGCTTTCCTGATATAGAATCAAGGACTTAAAAAGTACCGAGAAAATATTAACTTTCATTTGAATCGCCTTTTCACTTACTGAATACTTTTTTTTATTTGTGATCTCACTTGATTCTTAAAGAAGTCTGTGAAATGGGAAGGAACATGGATATTATTATTATTATTATTATTATTATTATTATTAGTTTCCTTGTAACTGATGAGGAAATTGATCCAGGGAATGACAATGACTGAGGATCATTCAAAGTCAGTTGATATAGATGGAATGGAAACCAGGGTGCCCATCTTTGTGATGAGGTATTAGAGGAGGAAGTAGTGAGGCTAGCTATAAATAGTCACCTTCATATTAAAGTTGAGATCCCAGAGGACAAATAAGCAACTTCATGTATTGTGCCAGGTACAAGTGAATATGTCCACCTGCAGGTGATTGTCCCAGGAGCCGTGCCCAGAAGATGCAGTTACTCCTCTTCCCATGCTTGTCCCTGTCGAACATAAACCTGTTGCACAGCAAAGGGGTAGCATCTCCTCGACTATTTCACCCTTTCCTCTTCAACTTTTGACTAAGGGCCCTCAACTTTACATTGAGAGGAAAGACCACAGGCACTCAAC